>ML790343.1:108234-152803 GCA_009831015.1 Picea engelmannii | reverse complement strand
AAAAGTGACCAAAATTCACTTTAACCAAAGTCAAAGTGAAAATAGACAAAAGTACTAGGTACAAAGTGTCTAATCCTTCCCACATGTGCTAAGGAGGACAAAAACACATGGGGAACACCTCCCAAGGTACAAATCTCAACACTTAACCCTCCAGAAATGTAAGTACAACTAGGGGTTAACAATGGTGACTCAACGGGACAACATCCCCTTGCGAGGTGTCGAAAACCACTGAATCTCTATACTCTAGAGCTCAAAAAATGATCCATAGAAAATTAGCCTGTAACAAAGTTCCTATCCACTGGACAATGGAGCCAACTGCATGTTGCCTTGGTTGATCTACTAGAATGAGGAGACAACCACACATACCCATCTACAACCTCAACTTGCAACATGCCTAACACATACACTCCTCCGATTGGAAAATGCATTGAAGTTGATGGCTGGGAAAAAACCACCTTGTGAAATGCCAATAGATGAAAACCCCTGCTAGGCGTGAAGAAACCCACCTATAAGGCCAATGGGCTCTAAGGTATGAGCACAACCAATCAGTGTGAAGAATGAGCTGAAGTCGAACACTGATGAAACTCATCCATTCAGGACCCAATGATGCTTAGTCATGTTGGATGCTAGACAGTCGCCAATAAGGCTGACCACCATCAAACCTTTAAGGCATTCTGCTTCTAAATCAAACCTCAGATAATGTGCTGGAATTGATAAGGAGTGATTTGCTGGGAGAAAGACAAGGATGGAAGCCTCTCTATCAACACAAAGCAACAATCCTGTAGTACAAATATATAGTGCCATGCCCCTAAGGTTGGATGAGGCAATGACCAATAGGGGTTGGCTCGATGCAGGGCATGAAGAGATGGCAATAATATGGCTCAAGAATCCTAGATTTTTGTTGTTGTTTTATCATGTAGTTAGCTGGCTGTTTTGAAGGAGACTTTTCTTGTTTAATCTCTCATCTAAGGCATCAATTAACCACGGGAGATTTGGGATCTAGAAGTTTGGTACCATACATTTACAAATATTACGGGACATTTCATGTGCAAATGATTTCCAATGCTTATGGGAACTTCGATTAGAACTGGGAGACTATACCTATCGAAGGAATAGGGAGCAACTTGAAGGAGTCTTATTGGTTCAAGCACTGTTTTCAAAGAAGCGTTTGAAGAATGTTTGATTCTATTGTTTTAGTCTTTTGTAAATGTGTTTTTCTTTTAGTGATTTTTGTTTTTCTTATTGTAATCCTTAAGAGAGGGTGTTAAAATACAAGGCATACATTTGTAGTAAAGTCACATTAGTGACTTTAGGGTTTTCGGTTATTATTAGTTTGTAGGGTTTTGGACAAATATCACCCCTTGAACTCCATATAAGAAAGGTGAATCTCGTTATAATTTGCTCATGTATATTCGTAATTTCATATTGTGGTATTTTGCTCAGTTATGTGACTAACCCTGACTAGGGTTTCGGCATTTGGTGATCTAGCTTCCTTTCCTAATACTAATGAGAAGCACAGTAAGTTGGATTCAAAATGGAAGAAATTAATGTTTATAGTGTATAGTGACCATCATAAAGCCTATAGACTGATTGATATTGAAGTTGACAAATGCATTTTTGGTTAGGATGTTGTACTTGATGAACATGTGAGCTTGTTTCAAAATACTTCAGATCATAAATCAGGTCTGCAATTTCTTGCACTGTGATATTGCTGAAAATACCAACTTGTTTTGCATAGGCCAGCCAGACACGAGGTAGGGCAAACCTCTGGAAGTAATGTCGCTGCTGAGATTAGTCCAAATTAGTAGCATATTAGTGCTGAAATTAGTCCAAATCAGCATGAGATCAGAACTGATTTACAAATAAAGAGACGTCCCTAGTGGTTCTATCGGACAATAATGATGTTTGCTTGGACAAGATACTTGAATCAGGGAGGAAGGATGGCTGTTGCGAAACAGAGAATTTTTTTTGATTCTTGCAGTTATACTTTACTTGCTAACATTTATCATTCTGTTGAACCTCAGAATTATGAAGAAGTCAAAGGATATATGAACTGGGAGAAAGCTATGCAAGTTATAAGTATGATGCCTTAATGAAAAATCAGACTTGGGTGTTGGAAGATGTTCTCGCTGATAGAAAACCTATTTGTTTAAGTGGATTTATAAGGTCAAGTACAAGGTAGATGGTGCACTTGACAAGCACAAAGCAAGGGTGGTCACAAAGGGCTTTGCTCAATAGGAAGGGATTGATGAAGAGTGTTAGATTTTCTTATATTTTCAGTAGCAATAGATTTACCAGATTACTTTGATCTTCTTTTAACATTCAACAACCATATACTGAAAATACAAGCAGGATCTAGAAGCAGATAGACAAGCACAAGAAGACACAAAGATTTATCCTGGGAAAACCCCAAACTCGGGGAAAATCCCAGCCAACTTTCCTTAGAGAGAACATTTCTGATAACACAATACAACCATGAACAAGCTCTATTCACAAGAGCAAAACCGGCAATGAAGAAACCCTGATAACAAGTACTTATCTCTTCTTCTTATCAAACCCTAGCGAGGGTAGACAACTGAGCAAAACCCTGAAATATGAAGCATAGCAACCCTAGCGAGAGTGCTAGAGTACTCGGCCTCTTCCAGTGAACCTCCCAATATAGAAACCCTAGAAACTGCAGTAGCTGCGTCTTCTTCCTTGCCTCAAACTTGCGCCTTCTTTTCTTGAGTGAGAGAGCTGTGTGAGTGTGTGTCAAATGGCAATACGTCTCTCTTTATTTATAGTCTTCAAGTCACTTCATTGGGGCCGACTTCTCTTCCCTGAAATTCTGTTTTCACATTATTATTTTCCTGTGGGGTCTACTCTTCTGGGGTATTCTTCAACTGTTCATTGGTCTTCCTTTGACTTCTTGGAATCTTCCTCTCTAAGAAAAGTTGTTCAGGAGGGAATACCTCCCGCTGCTACAAAACATCAACAAAGAGGAGAGATTCGCTCCCACTGTCAATATGGTTACAATTAGGTGAGTTTTGGTTCTTATTCATTTTGGCTAGACTATTTCTCAAATGGATGTTAAGAGTGCCTTCCTGAATGGTCATTTGGAGGAAGAGGTTTATATCTATCAACCTCATGGTTTTCAGGTTCCTGGAAAGGAACATATGGTATGCAGATTGGTTAAGGCTCTGATTCCAATCTCTACGTCAAAAGTGAGGTTGGTGATGCAGTAATATTGGTGATATATGTGGATGACATCATCATCATAGGCTGTGATGTCAGAGCAATTACCAAGGTGAAATCTGAATTATGTTCTGCTTTTAAGTTTTAACATGACAGATTTAGGCCTCCTGCATTGTTGCTTAGGTGTAGAAGTTTGGCAGACTAACACATGTATTTTTGCTTCACAAACTATGTATGCCAAAGGTCTGTTAGACAAATACAGGATGGCTGATTGTAAAAATCCATCTACACCTATGGAGAAAGGGCTGAAACTTTCAGCCAAAGTTGACTCAAAATCAGCGAATGAGTTGATTTTCAGGCAAACTAGTGAAAAGTTTGATCTATCTTACAATCACTAGGACAAATCTTATTTTATCAATCAGTGACATATCCAGGTTAATAACACATCCTAAAGTAGAACATTGGACAACAACAATAATGATTTTGAGATATGTTAAAGTTACGATAGATTTTGGAATATTATATGGTGAAAGTGATGCACTTCAGTTGACTAGTTATACAGATTTTGATTGGACAGGTTCAGTGGATGATATGAAATCAATTGATTATGTATTTAGTCTTGGAACAGGTGCAATTCATATGCTAGCAAGAAACAACATTCTGTTTCTGTTTCTTGAATCTTCTACCAAGGCCGAATACAGGGCGGCAACAAAAGGTGCATGTGAGGCAGTTTGGCTTAAAGAATACATAGAGATTTGATGCTTGAGCAAACCAATCCAACAGTTCTTTGAAGTGACAATCAAGGTGTTATAAAATTACCTAAGAATCCAGTAGACACATTGATGTACATTGTCATTTAATCAGACAACTTGTAGAAGATGACGAGGTTGAACTTCAGTATTGTACCACATGAGAGTACACCATGGATATCTTTTCCAAGCCACTTGGTCCAGATAAGTTCGTCAAATTTAGAAATAAGCTTGGTGTATTTTCTAGAATCACCATTAAGGGAGGATGTTAGTGTAATTAATATTTATGATCATTCTTTAGTAATAGGATTTACTTTATGTAAATAAAGTACATTAAAGTGTTCTTAGAATTAATAATAAATTAATGGAAAGAAGATACATAGCATCTTTCCCTTTCCACTTGTATAAAAGTTAGAAGACATATTATGATTTAATTTATAAAAAATTTATGGTTCCAAGTGTACGGTTCCCTATCTGTTCCTCTTAATTCATTTTTCTGATAGAAACAATGCGCACTAAAAACAATGTCTATTTTTTGTCGCTTTTCTTAGCATTAAGCTATTTTTATTACTCATGTGAGAAAAGTTATTTTTCTTTCTAGGTTAGTTTTATAAAAGCTGAAGATCTATTTTTTATGTTTTGGGGTCCAATTTGTAATGTTATATTATAAATATGTAGCATTGAGTTATACAAATTGGATTCAAGAGTCACCTCTCCAAATTCCTTGTTTCCTTTGTATGATCATATCAGTCTGTCCTGACTTCTGAGGCCAATGAAGGGAGGAAAGCTGGTCACGTGCTTTGTCAAATACGTAGTGCCAAGTAGTCTTCAAGCAAAGTCTCTGTTGCAGTCATCCTCTTTAGCCAGGTTTTATTATACTTTTGGTTTCAGGCCAAGTTATCCATTGTATTCCAAAAACACTTCTGTTATTATTGAAGCAACTGCAATAAGATCAAACCAACATTTATTAGTCACTGACTTGCACACACTGTCATTATGAATGTGCATGTTGATTATGAGAGATGTCTCAAGAAATGATGGTCCTATCATAAAGCACCAATGCCATTATACTTCGAGGGAAAACCATTTTATGAAAGGGGAGGATGCAAGGAACCATATTGTAAATCGATATCAAGCTGCTAATATATCTTAATATATACTAAATAGACATGATAAAGAGTTAAAATCCTTGTGAAAGGTTCCTTTGACACAGATATTAATCCCTTCCTAACCAATTTTTCCATCCCTTTCTTTCTATCTACTTTGCTGTCTATTGTGAACAGCATAATTCTGTCCAAGGGAGTTGGACTATTATCTTTTATGTAGTAGTCTTCAATAACTGTAGATTGTTTCTAAATTCATGTGTGGCAGTTTGTTGGACTCATAATTGGAAGGATGGCTTTTCGGTTCAGTTGTTCTCTTGCTTGTGTAGTTTGACTTGTATGACACAAGGTCGGATGTAGGGATTCTCTTTATGCATCATAGAAAACTGGGCACATTGCTGTTGATGGCAGATGCCCAATGCTGGCCTCATTTACCACCACTAAGCAAAATTTGGCTTCTCATTGCTAGCTTTTAAGTTGCATTTTAGCATCCAATATGTCATATGTGTTAAGATTCATGCAATATTTCTGATAGATTTAATGTTTTCTTGTTGTTTAACAGATTCTTAAACCTCAACTTGAGCCATTAACAGAGCAGCAGGTAATGTCAGTGGATAATTTGCAACATTCATCGCAGCAGGCAGAGGATGCGCTGTCACAAGGCATGGAGGCGCTTCAGCAGTCTCTTGCAGAGACTTTGGCAGCAGGTTCACTGGGTGCATCGAATGTGGCCAATTATATGGGGCATATGGCAATGGCGATGGGCAAGCTAGGAATGCTTGAGAATTTTGTGCATCAGGTCATTTGATAAATTTTTGTTGCTTTTAGCATCATATTTCCAAGTATCTTATCTTTAATTCAAGCATTGATTCAGGAATAGTTTTGCCTTTCTTTTTTGTTGACAATTCGTCTTAGCTGTGTATTAAATTTGAGCACCATCCCTTTGAATTAAGATATTTGTAATTCATTTGTTCAGAATAACACTTTTTTTCAAAGTTTAAATTACTGCACTAGGCTAGAAGACTGAGGTTGCTTGAGAGCATCTCAAGCTAATCTTGAAAGATACTAAATTTCTCCTGTATATGAAGGTTTTGCTGTCTTTCTGAGTGAGGCTGGGAAACAGTTCTGTCCAAAGATAGTTTATAACAACATATCCCCTTGTTTGTGGCTAATGTGGCGAAGCTAATGCCGCAAGGGGAGATCTTATTATTTTTATATTATCTTATTATATTTATATTTAGATCTTATCATTATGGCTGGGATAGGCCTTTTTTCATGTGTGCTGGTGTTAAGCAGCATCACTCTAATTGGCCAAAAAAGTGA
Source organism: Picea engelmannii (assembly GCA_009831015.1). Taxonomy (NCBI): domain Eukaryota; kingdom Viridiplantae; phylum Streptophyta; class Pinopsida; order Pinales; family Pinaceae; genus Picea; species Picea engelmannii. Next base: position 146,454 of record ML790343.1, on the reverse strand, counting down.
TCAATTAAAAGCTTGGACTCTAGAAGTCTTAATAACATTAGGATCGTCTTTAAATTCTTTTAATTCAGTTTATTTTGCAATTTGTCTAGGTGCTCTTCAGTTAATTAAGGAGTTGCAAGTTCAGGGCTGGTCATTCACATAGAAGGGATGGAGAGTATTGCAGAGAAATGGTCAGGAGTGTTTTAAATAATCCACATCTCCATTGAGACCATGCATGCATATGTGTAATCTGTGTCATTTGGAATTTCCCTGCTGTGGTTGTGAATGCAGTTATACAAAAAGACAGGAATGTTTCTACATCTAACGTTGCAGGTAATAATAATGGTAACAATTCAAAATCTGATTATATTGGGAACAAGATTCCAGAAAATAAATTCAGACAAGCTGATATCTTCTTTGTTGGTGAAATAGACAACTGCAGAGAGTTATTTGAATAGAATAGAAATTTTATTAAACTGTCCGTGAACTGGCCTATGGGACCAAGATGCTTATTACAGAGACATTTCTAGGTAGTGTCAGAATCCTCTAGCTAAGTCAGTGTATAGAAACTAGCTGATTTTTTGTGAGCCAGGATTGTTTTTGGCAAAGACTGTTATGTGTAGGTGTTTACAGGCAACATTGCCTTGGAAAATTGCTAATGATGATGGATAGCTTAGCATTAGGTTTTTCATATGATGACATCATGGGGAAGCACAGCAAAGTAGTGATTGCATCTAGAGGTGTACATGGCCGACTAAAAAGGGGTTGGCTGAAAAGGCATCCTGCAATAATGCAACGCTGCATTATATTCTTCTACAAAAGAGCATGATCCATGCATTTGTCAAACGATAAAAATGATATAGAATGTGTTGTGGAAAGAGAGTGGTGGAAGGGTCCTTCACTACGTTGTTTATATGACTTAGAAAATAAAAGGGGCATTGCAAACCTCCTATACAATGTAAAGTATTCATGCATAACAGCCCAGAATCTGCTTAATTGATAATTGTAGGAAAGAACAATTCCTGAAGGAAAGTAAAGATGCTGACTGCTTAGCAGTGTTGGATGAATACAACCCACAGTTCACTTGTTCACAGGAGAGAGTAGTTGTTACAGGAAAGCATGTTAGAAAAACTATTGGATGATGAAACCCTCTGCAATAATAGTCATACTAACAAGTGCAATGATTACTGCATGCATGAGAGGGAGGAAATGCAAAATATGATTATGATACCACCCATACAGGGCACAGTACTTCCTTTCATGTCAGAGAATAATGGTTGGAAGCAAGGGAGCACATGACAAACTGTTTTTGTTGAGCAAGCAGCATTTTTCAGAAGATTTGATAAAAAACAGTAGGATCAAATTTTGGAAATACATACGTTCTAAAAAATTGCCAGCAAAGTATGAAAATCTAAATTAGGGTGTTTTAAAGAACTAAATTAAAATGTCCTCGTATTTATGAAGCACTGTATATATGCAATAAATTTGTTCTGGAACCTGAATATTGATCTCATAAATGCATGAGACAATATATTGTTTGTCCAATCTCACGCTGAAGATATGTGTCAAGTCGTTGACTGGTGCTTGGTGCTTGGTTCAACTATAGTCCATGGATTTCATATACACTATTCTTCATGACATTGTTATCATCTTTATCTTCATTTCAACCAAGGGGTGTTGACTAGGAGTAATGAGAACTTTCCATTTCTTTATTGTTAGAGTGTGGTTGACTGTTGATTTTGATAAATCATAAAGTACATGCTTCCCTCCCATAGCACTTATAGAATGATTAAACATAGAAAGCATGATTTACGAAACTGTAGATAAAGAAGTTTTGCTTGGGAAGAATGTGAAAATTGCAATGTGTACTATTGTGCAAGTATAGTTGACATCTGTTAATACACAAATTATGCTTTTCCATCCTCTGATTCAGGAATTAAATATATGCTGAGGTCTGTAAGGGATTGTCGGAATGATTATATCTGTGTTTTCTTCATTGTCATTGTCACATTGTACTTCATCTTGAGAATATTTCTTGCCTTTCTTTAACATGGGTCAAATTATATGCGGGCCTTGCTTCCTAAATCTGCCAGTGCAATATTTTCTTGTGTAATTTGCTGCATATATGTTTTGCATGAATTGGAAGATGGAAATTCTATAAAATGTAGGAAAAAAATATTTCTAAATTTTGATCGATGAATTAAGGCAATAAACACCTGTCTTTAGGTTTAACATTTAATTTCAAGCAGTCCTAAGTATTAGGGTTTAACATTTAATTTCAAGCAGTCCTAAGTATTACCAATCCTCCAGGATCCAATCTTTCTTTATTTTCAATTCATACGAAAGGACATTCTATAAATAGAACAGAAAATAATTACCCGATGTATTTCAAAGGATATCTAAGTGAGCACTGTCTGTGACTTCTAGGATCCCAATTTCTACCAAGAACAAGGAAGCAAGGAGTGAACCAAGGACTTCAAAAGAAAGAAAAAATCATAAAGAAAGAAAAATCATAAAGAAAGACTTGCTTCGACTTCTTGTATATTGGGTATTTCTTCCAGATAATTTAAAGTCTTTTTGGCTTTCATGCTAATATAAAGAGACTTCTACTTTGTTCATTTCTGATGTTGACTACTTAAAGATAATTACTTAAATGCTAAGGAGAGGGTTTGGAGAGGGTCTTTGCATTGTTCGCTCTATGGATTTGCCCTTCTCATCATGATACTGTATATTGTTGACAGTGCCTTAAAGCAAAATCCTACTTTTCCGTGACATGTCCGTCAACTGTTTCTCTAAGTCGGAATCAATAATTATTGGATGCTTTTGCATGATTTTTGAAACTAATTGGGTGCTTTCCCCGAAGTCATGTCGGTAGTAATTTCATGTACATTATTTATTTTAAATTGAATACAGACAACTAGCATGCCAAAATATACTGACCAGAGTTTAGTTTGTCTATAAAACAGGCAGACAATCTCCGCCAGCAGACGCTGCAGCAGATGTCTCGCATTCTTACAACTCGTCAAGCTGCACGAGGTCTTCTTGCTATGGGGGATTATTTTGGCCGCCTTCGGGCCCTCAGTTCTCTTTGGGCTGCACGTCCTCGTGAGCCAGCGTAAATTTATGATTATCTTTAATTGTTATTCTTCAGCTGATTCAGCAAGTGATTTGAACCTGCTGAACTTGGTTTGAAGGACACATGCTTGGCAAAAGCCAATGGTATAGTTTCCAAAATACTTGCAGTTAAGACATGAAGACATTGACCTGTCAGGGTGAAGAAGAAAGAAGATGCAACAGATATCTTTATAGTAACATATTCAGCAGAAATGTGCAGAAAGTGACTTGCTACTCTGAATTTTGAAGAGTTGCAAGTCTGCTTCATACAGTAATTTATTGTACACATGACCATCTGGACTTTACATGTAAAATTTAGGTGGCTGATTCAGATTCCAAAGGAGGTGCTGGTGGTCAGATTTGATAGAGAGCTGTGAATAGATTGACACTCTTCTCTAGGTTGTAACAGTAAGTTGATGATTATATGAATTATTTGAGTGTAATTTCTTCAGAATTCTATGCATTGCAGCTATAGTATCATTTATCATGGAAAACAGATGGAACTATGAGTTACAATTTTCTCTGAATAGAGAAAGATGACAGAAGATAGCAGGGGTTATGTTTACTTATGACTCAGGAAAATGGTAACTGATATCAAATAATTCAGACCCACTAACTGTAGAATTGAATGATCTAACTGTGTAAAGGGCACTGTTATTTGAAATTTTCAATAAACATACATGGTAGGGTAGCAAATGTTAGTATGGTTTGCAAACAAATTAGGTGGAACCTCAGCCATCTTTACTGCTTATGGATGACTGTCTTGATTGTAAATCGGCACGTGAAGCACACATTCATCAAATGGTTCAAAGTATCGGCGGTATTTGACTAGTGCAGTTTGTTTGAGATGAGTTGAGGTTTGAAGACTATTAAATTATTGATGTCAATGAAAAGAAGATTACCCAGTTTATTAAACTGCATTTGTAAATAACATACTGGGAATTTTAAAATCCAACTTACCTTAGGAAGAAATAAAAGCCTTCAGTTCAGTCTGGAAGGATGAGGTTTGTCATCAATTGTTGGCAAAAGGAGTTTTGTTGCTTTGGACCAACTTACCTATTTATGAGATGATAAAAGATCACATAAGGGTACAGAGAAACAATAACAATCAGCAAGCAAATGCGTGCAGAGGATCAATATTACGAGGACAAAGAAACAGTTGAAGAATTATTATTCAAGGTACGAGCTACAATGGAAATGGCTGTGTGGTACAGATCACTTAGAAATTCTGAAGTTTTCAATCTTGCCATTGATATTTGTAGAATCAAACAATCCTGTTGTCGGATTGCCAAGATAGAGACAACTAACTATAACGAGCCTTTATGCAAGGTAAGAGACATCTCTAAGGAGTGAGACAGCTATAAGGAATCTTTATCTAAGAGAACTATAAGGAGCATTTGTCCGAGTTTTCTCCTTATTGAATTTTTTGCATTCTTGTTCTAAATTGGCCGAATCTAATGTCCATCAGGTGGTGCTGTGGTGAAGGCCTGGGTTTATGTGGAGAAAATGAGTTTTTCTCTTTTTAATAAGCTGATGGGATTCAAGATTGATATTGTATGTTTTATTGTGTCCTTATTCCATGGAGTTTGCTTTGTTTTTTTTAAGTTTTGAACTCCATGTTTTAGTGTTTCTTTGAGCCATAGTGCTTAGGTTAACGAAAAACTACAATTCATACTCCGCTATTTTCTTTCTTTCTTATATTATTTTAATCTTCCTGGTGAATTTCATAGGTTCATTTAAGTATGGATTTCCTAGAGAGTTGGACGTTGTTATAGGCCGAGTATTTGTCTGAAGAAAGTCCGCAGTAAAGACCTATGCAATTTCTGTGTTATTATATTAACTATGGTTTGATTGTTAACTTCATAATCTTCAAATAACCATAGTTAGATTGCAATGAAGCCTTACAAACTACAATTAGCTCATGGTTTTAGGGACCAAAATTGGATACTAACATAGAAGGAAAACCAAAAAATGTCCTAGAGTGATGCATTGAGTTGGACAATGTTGTGATACATGATTAGTCATTGTAGGCTATGTTGGTCATGTTGCACATCATGAAAAATGATAGGATTTTCTAGATAGGTTCATTGATTTCACTATGATTGGATTACCATGTTGGGATATTTGGAAATTGAGACATGATTAGAATCAGTGTTAAACACTGAAGTTTGTTTGTTGGCAGTGAACTTATCTGGTGCTGTATAGACAAGGTGGAGTGAGATGAGAAGCATTATTGTGGTCATTACTAAGTGATGTGGTAGGACCATCGATGCTAAGGGGTTTGGTTGGGAAATTTTACAATGTTGGGATTTAAATGTAAACAATATTGAACTTGAACTTGATCATTGCATATCTTTAGGGTGTTGTCTGACTGTTCTACGTTTTGGCTCTTTTCACCGGAATCCGATTACATGAATCTGCACAAAATCATAATTTTATGTTGTTTAAATTGCATTTCTAAATGCAGAAATGGATTCAATGTGCTGAAATACCCCCGGGACACTCAAATTACACAGAATTAACCACTCAAATATGCAGATCCAACATTTTCTCGCCGGATTTCGAGCAAATATGGCAAAAAAATATCACCGGAAAAGGGCCAAAACACAGAACGTTTAGACTACGACTATCTTTAGTTGTAGAGTATGTTTCATCCATGCTAATTTTATGATGTGCTTATTTTGATGTGTTTTTACGTATAGAGGTCAGGGAAAAATTTAAGGATCCATACTTATCTTAAAGTGTATAAACCTTGGCGAATCTTACTAATTCTAGAAATGCTAACAATAAAATGTTTGGTAATATTATTGTAAAACAATTCAAATTTATAGGGGTTTTATATAGTTTCTACGAAGTTTTGACGATTTTTAGACTAGAATACTTTTATCCTAAAGAATTTTGGCAAATCATTTTAAAGAAAAAGGTAAATTAACAATTTTTTTTTGGAACATGGTAAATTAGGCCATGGGTGAAAGTGCCTAAATTTTTCCTTGGTAGAGGTTTAACATTTTACAATTATACAAGAGCTAAAGTTTTATATGCTTGGGAAATGAAGCTAGTAATATGGTTCTTATAAAAGTAAGAAATGAAAGAGTAAATTGAGAAACAATCTGTGAAAATCATTTTAAAGAAAAAGGTACATTAGTGATTTTTTCTTTTGGAAAAACATGGTAAATTAGGCCATGGGTGAAAGTTAGCGCCTAAATTTTTCCTTGGTAGAGGTTTAACATTTTATAATTATACAAGAGCTTGGTTAAAGTTTTATATGCTTGGGAAATGAAGCTGGTAATATGGTTCTTATAAAAGTAAGAAATGAAAGAGTAAATTGAGAAACAATATGTGCCAATGATAAGCAAGCTAGGGTTATTGGCAAGCTTTTAAAAAGTCCACTATACAGGGCCACATGGGTGCAAGCTAGGATTGACGAGCTTTAAGAAAAGACTCTAGGGTTATTGGCAAGCTTAAAAAAAGTCCAGTATACAGGGCCACATGGGTGCAAGCTAGGATTGACCAGCTCAAAGAAAAGACTCCAAGAAGTATGTGTTGACAAAAAAATATTGTATTTAGGGTAATAATTATACAATGGAAGTTTAAATATTATATATATTGAAATCCTTGAAGATTGTTGTGGTTATTTAGTTTGTGTAAGAGTTAAATTGACATAGGGATGTAGTAGTTTCAGATTTACTAGATGCTATAGACAACCATTTCTATCGCATTGAGAATCTAGGAAACCAAGTTAAAAGGGGGAAAGGTTTGCAAAGATCGTTACAGGAGGAAAGGGTATTTTTGATATCCTATCCAAGAAGTTATTTATTTTGCATAAGAAACATCATTTCCAAAATGCTAAAGTGCGAAAGGGATTTTACTATGTAGAATGGGAAGGCCAGAGTGTTGGAAGTTGAATGGCTACATTGGGTGCTTTGGAGAAGCATGCTTAGGACAAATGTATATCAATTCTTAGAGAGTCCCATATTAATCGAGGAGCATAAAATCTTGTGGTGAATGGTTTGTACACTTGGTTAACTTGTCAAAATGGCATGGAAAGGATTTGAGCAAGACATGATATTCTTTATTCCAACATACAAATTGCTTCCTTTCCTAATGTAACTTGTTTTTTATTCCAACATACAAATTGTTTCCTTTCTTAATGTAACTACTCACTTAGTTTGAGTAGAATTTTTAGCAACATGATTTGACCATATGCCTATTATGAATTGCATGCTAGTTAGGATGGACTTATGTTTCACCTTTAGGCTTCTTGAGGAATGTAACAAAGGAAACTTTAGTGACATGTTTAATGACATGCCTATTATCACTTGCATGTTAAGGGTCAACTACAAGCTTCCTTGTAAACTCACATTGTCTTTTGGACTAAAGGAAGGTATTCAAGCAATCTACACACTTGCAATTTGATACCCTACCTAATAGTAGATTTGAGATGAAGATTTTGTGGGAGTGTATTATTGAAAGAACAATTAAGTGTCTACAGGGGTAGGGTAGGATAGGATGGTAGATCGTGCCAGGTGTGTGAAAGAAAGGAGACACGGGTTTAGCTTCAACAAGCTACGACCACAACTTCACCTATGAAAATGAATGAAGTGCTAGATAAAAAACTATGTCATTTAAGGATACAAAAACAAAGGATCTTATAATGAGTTTATGATTGACTAGATAAAAGATTGTGGACACTATAACAAATTTTATTCTTATTACTTGAAGCACAACACTAAGAGGATTTATCTCTCCAAGATCATGAAGGGGCATTGAGAAAAGATGAAGCCCATATAAGACATCTTTAATGACAATTTCTAGAGGATCTTTACATCTATGGGATGTAATAATAGCATGGAATGAGTCAAAGATGAACTATTTCAAGAAAAATTAGTGGTGCTTGAGATAAATATATTTCCAAATTCCTTGTGACTACTAATTGTATCTTTGATGGGAAATCACCCAAGATGATGGGACGTAACAATAGCAAGGAAAGAGTGAAAGAGGAATAATTCCAAGAAAAAATAGTAGCACTTTGGGAAAAGTATCTTTTTCGAAATCCTCGTGGTTATTAATGGTATGCTTTGTTGTTATTTTACATATACAACTAGTCACTGCAATTATTCTTATGTTAATACAATTAATTAGCACATTAACTGCATATATAAGATCACTAAAAGAGAGACAATCACAGAAACAATATAGACACACAGATTATCCTGGGAAACCCTCTCGGGGAAGAAAACCCAACAAACTTCTTCTAAATAGATTCTTCAACCAAGAACAATACCAAGACAAAAAACATAAGGTCCTTTTGCTGCGTCATCCCTCTCTCCAAAAACTTACGCCTAGCCTCTCTTATTTATACACAAGTGACTTGCCCTCTTTAACTGCTAGGGTCGACTTGGCAGTTTGACTTTATTTAACAATAAAGGCAACAATGGGGTCGACTTCATTAATACAATATAATAATATGATTTAGGGATTTTGCATGATCAAGTATAATAGGAGAATATCTTCTGCAACTACATATTCTTTAACACTCCCTCTTAGCTAGGAGTGTATTCTTCTGGAACAATCTGCTTCTTCATGTCTTCACACATCGGTCATTGTCTTGTTGAATTTCATGAATCTATCTGTCACAAGAAGTTCTGCACTTTTGCCATTCTTTCGTATTGAAGTAATATACCAGCGTACGTTGGGGTTACCAACTCGTGCTAGGGTAGCGTATCAACCTGCATTTGGGGTTACCAACCCGCGCTAGGGTAGCGTACCAGCCTAGATTGGGGTTACCAACATGTGCTGGGGTAGTGTACCAGCCTGCATTGGGGTAGCTCATCACTTCCCTCTATTGGGGATCACATCACTTCCCTCTACTAGGGATCACATCTCACTATTGGAGAAAAAAATCACTTCTCACTGCTAGAGAAGTCTTTCTAGATCACTCCAAGCTTGTCTCTGAAATATTCGAACTTAACTCTGAACATGGGCTTGGTCAACACATCTGCTACCTGTTCGTTGATGGTGATACACTGGAGTCTTACTTCCCCCTTCTGTACCATGTCCTGAACATAGTGGAATTTGATCTCAATGTGTTTAGATTTGTCATGAAACACAAGATTCTTTGACAACTTCATACAACTCTAGTTGTCACATAAAATGCAAGTTGTCTTTAATTCGAGATCAAATTATCCTTCCAACAACTTTCTGAGCCACATTGCTTCTTTGTTGGCCAAGCATGCTACAATATTTTTTGCTTCAGCCGTACTGAGTGCCACACTGGTTTGTTTCCTGCTGAACCATGCAATCACAACTGATCCTAGATTGAAGCAACATCGAGATGTACTTTTCCGATCTGCTACACTACCAAACCAATCTGAATCGACATAACCATGTAGGCTCATCTCCTGATCTGAGGTATATCTGAGACCATAATCAATTGTACCCTTAAGGTACCTCAATATGTGTTTTGCCACAATTAGGTGAACATGTCTCGACTCAACCATATACTGACTCAAGGTGTTCACTGCAAAACATATGTCTGGTCTTGTGTTTGTCAAGTACATCAATGATTCGATCATCTGTCTATACATGGTAACATCCATTGTTTCTGAGGATGTCTCACTTAACAACTTCAGATTTGTCATCATGGGCGTAGGCATGACCTTGCAATCCATTATATCGAACCTTTTCAGAATCTCTATTGTATATTTTCCTTGGTTTAGGAAAATCTCATCTTGTCTTTGCCATACCTCTAGACCTAGGAAGTAGTGCATTATCCCTAGATCTTTCATTTTGAATTCTGCAACAAGCTTCCTTTTGCTCTCGGGGATGGGCTTCTCTTCTCTTGTCAGAAACAAGTCATTTATGTATAGTAATAGTATTACTAGACTTCCATCCTCAACCTTGTAGTACAAGTTGGGATTTTCTTTACTTTTGGTAAAGGCCAAACTCGTCAGGAAGTTATCCATTCTTCCGTACCAAGCCCTGGGGGCTTGCTTCAAACCATACAAGGCTTTATTTAGCCTACACACATGTGACTGTCTGTCATGTGTCTCAAAACCTTGTGGCTACTCCACATACACTTCCTCTTCTATCTCACCATTCAAGAAGGTCGTCTTCACGTCCATCTGGTGTATCTTCCATTTCTTTACTGCAGCTATTGCAAGTACAGTCCTAAAGGATGTGTATCTTGCTACAGAAGCAAAAATCTCCTCATAAAAAATGCTTTCTTTTTAGGAGAAACCTTGCACTACAAACCTTGCTTTGTATTTTTCAAAACTTCCATCTGCTGCATGTTTTATTTTGTAAATCCATTTTGAGCTTACAACTGATTTCTCTCGTGGTCTTGTAACCACATCCCAAACATCATTTTTCAAAATGGATTGGTACTCTTCAATCATGGCATCCTTCCATTCCTTCTTTTCTGCAACGTTTTCATAACATGTAGGTTATGTATCAACGATATCACTAAGGAGTGCCACGTAACTGGAATAAGGTTTTGGTTTCTTGCTTTCTCTGTAAGTTCCTTCTGGAGCACTGTATTTTTCTGCATCTTGTATAATCTCACGGGCCCAAGTTGGCCTCTTCTTTCCTTTGGGTGGATATGTGGGTCTTTGTGGCTTTGCCATGTCATGATCTTCTATATCATGTTCTTCAGGTACAATATCAATTCAAGAGTCTGCAACTCTTGGAGCTATCAGTTCTTCATTATGGTCTTCATCCATAAGACTCTTCCTTGAATTGTTGAATGCCGCATCCTCATCGAAAGTGACATCTCTACTAATCTCAACCTGTTTGTGACCAGGGATGTAGACTCTATATGCTTTTGATGTTTCACTGTAACCGACAAATATGCCCTTGTTTCCCAAAGGGTCTAATTTGGATCTCTTGTCCTTGGGAACATATACATACACTGGACAACCAAATATTCTCAGGTGGCTGACTTTTGGCTCCTTTCCTGTGAACATTTCTTTTGGGGTCTTACTCCCAAGGACATGATGGGGTGTTCTATTCTGAACATACACCGCAGTCCTTGCTACTTCTGCCCGTAGATGTTTCGATAAGTTTTGATCATGAAGCATGGCCTTCACTGCTTCCATTATGGTTCGGTTCTTTTTTTCTGCCACACCATTTTGGTGAGGGTTGTATGTAGTAGAGAGTTCCCTCTTAATCCCAACTTCCCCACAGGATGCCTTGAATTCATCTGATGTGAATCCTCCACCATTGTCTGATCTCAAGGTATTAATCTTCTTTTCACATAAATTTTCTATGAGGGTCTTGAATTCCTTAAATTTGCTAAGCACTTCACCTTTTGTCTTGAAAAAGTAAATTCAAGTTTTGCGTGAAAAGTCATCAATGAAGGAGACATAGTCTACATACCCATTGGATGAAGAGGTGGACATAGGTCCACATACGTCTGAGTGTAGAATGTCCAATACGCCTTTGGCTTTGCTTTCACTACTTGGAAATGGGCTCTTCATGCCCTTGCCTTCGGCACATCCTTTGCATATGCCTTCATGGTCCACCTGTATCTCAAGTAGTTCCGTCACCATCTTGCTCATGATCAATAATGCCTTATAATGTAGATGAACAAGTCTTTTGTGCCATAACTCACATGGGTTTACGATATTGTGAACTAGGGTTGTTTCTGAGTGTCCTTTCAGTTTGTATAAGCCTCCCTCTTGGACACCAATCACAATTGCATCATTGAAGGATTTCCCTTTTGACCACATTAGAATTTCTCCATCGATAAAATAAATTATGAAACCCTTCTCTTCTAGAGCTGAAATGGAGAGGAGATTCTTCCTTAACCCAGGTACGAGTAAAACATCTTTTACCTTCATCAATTTCCCGGAATCCAACTTGAAGGAAGCTTCTCCTACACCTTTGATAGGATACTGATAATCATCTCCAAGTTTCACTTTATGAGGTGAGTCCTTCTTGATCAAATTTGACAGAGAGTACGGGTATCCCGTCATGTGCTTAGAAGCACCACTATCAATGAGACAAGTGTCACTTCCATGAGTGACAGTTCCTGAAAGGGTTGAGATTAAAATATTTGGCTCACCATTACTTTCTCCCTCTGGATCTTTGGATCTTACGAGATTATTTTCTTCTAGAATGTACCTCCATGCTTGGTAGTCATTGGATCCTTCAATCTTTCTATCAAGCCTGAAACTGGTAGTCATCCTTCTTGGAACAAGTAAACAATAATTAATCTTTTAAGATATGGATCTAGATCTTACTAGAGAGTTTTGTTGCACCAATGTGAATCTTGCCACAGTAACTGCAACAACTGCAACCTCCAGATCTAGGGTTTATGATGAAACCCTAATTTTTCATTTTTTTTGAATTTTCAATTTCTGGTCTAGGGAAGTGATGCGCCTTGCTTGGGAGAGTTCCTAGGTGTCCTTGGATCCTCCAACGTCCTCCAACAAAGGGTAAAACATCACTCTAGGGTTTTATGTAGAAACCCTAATTCTGCAGCAGCTGCAAAACTGCAATCTGAAACTTGGAGAGGGTGCGTCGAGGTTAGCCAAGATTCTATACGTTGTGAGTTGGTCTCTTTCATGCCTGCTCTGATACCATGTTGTTATTTTACATATACATCTAACAATTATGGTTCTTCTTATGTTAATACAATTAATTAGCACATTCGTTGCATATATAAGATCACTGAAAGAGAGACAATCACAGAAACAAGATAGACATAGAGATTATCCCAGGAAACCCTCTCGGGGGAGAAAACCCAACAAACTTCTTATAAATATATTCTTCAACCAAGAACAATACCAAGATATAAAACATAAGGTCCTTTTGCTGCGTCACCCCTCTCTCCAAAAACTTGCGCACCTTTCTCTCTCTTATGCTTGAGTGAGATAAGTGAGTGAATGAGGTGCCTAGCTTCTCTTATTTATACACAAGTGACTTGCCCTCTTTAACTGCTAGGGTCAACTTGTGAAGTGTCTTTTCATTATTCTTTACATTAGCCACAATAGGGGATGACTTGATAGTTTGACTTTATTTAACAATAAAGTCCACAATGGGGTCGACTTCATTAATACAATATAATAATATGCTTTAGGGATTTTGCATGATCAAGTATAATAGGAGAATATCTTTCACAACTACATATTCTTCAACATGCTTAATGTGAATTGCCTATGGAAGATGACCTTGTTTGTTTTACAAAAGCACTTGGTTAGTAATTGGTAGGGATCTTTTGTAGATGTACTAGGAAGCCTTCATAGATATAGGATGGACAAGTAGGCAAATGGAAGAATTAAATTTATTCCAAGCAGTCTAAAAGGAAGCCAATGAGAAGATGCATACCAATTACTCTCCCTAATGTTGCAATAAGGTTCTAGTGATGTCTCATATAAAGCTCTAGTCAAACCATTAACAAAAAGAACCAAAATCGTTATAATAAAAATTGTTTGATCTCAGCAAATTATTTTCATTAAAGAGATATCCAACTCGACAAACTTCACCATACTATGGGATAACTTAGACTTGGAAAAAGAAATAGGGAAACTAACTCTCTTCCTTAAGATTGACATTGATTAAACCCATTATTAAGCACACTTATAATGCATCAACTAGAGTTCGTGTGAATGTAAAAACTATTTGAAGATGTTCCCTTTCAGAGACTAATCTAATATGGTTTTCTTGTTCTACATCTATATGCAATCAAAAAAATTCTATTGTTTATTTGTTGGAGGCAACCTGAATTTAGCTGGCTACAATAGGAAAATTATGCGTAGAGTGATTATCCAACCACTTAATGTTCATTTTGTAGATGGTTCAATCATCACCCCAAAACTCCTTGAATAGTCTATAGAAGGAACCTTTCATCACCTCAACATATTTTGTCCAAGTTGTAGGATCTACAAACAATGAAGAAAATCTATTATTAGGGTAGGAGTGATGCTCGAGTTAGCTTCCAAGAGGGTTGAAGAATCAATCTAGATAAAATATTAGATACTTAGGTGTTGATTTTGGTATAAAGATTCATTACACTAACCAAGGGACGTGGATTTTAGACATGTTTGAAGGTAAGTTGTGGAGATAGACTAATTGAGATCTCCCTCCAACTAAGACACTTACCACCTTGGTCTAAGATTCTATTGAATGGGGATGCATTTTATTCTTTGCATATTTACCCCTTTGTATATAAAGAATTTGCAACTAATTCTTAGATGTTGGAAATATTGCATATTTTCATGCATTTTGTTTATTGCTTGGGATGTGTACACACTCTTACAAGAAAAAGAGGGATTAAACTTGATGGACATATGAATACATGGTCTAATTTTGGCATTGAAATGGGTGGTAAGAGCATTATGTTAAAATTAGCAGTATTGATAGTCATTCTCCAATGTGAGGCCTCAAGTGGCCACCCTGAGGCTAGCCAGGGAGATTTGGAGATTCAAAAAGTCTTGTGAAGTCATGGCTAAAGTCAGAGTGAATGTACACACTCTGTGAGCCAGGAAAAAGTTAGGACGAGGGTGATGCTGAATAAAACCTTGTGAGTCTAGTACAAAAGTCAGGGCGAAAATAAAAGCCTTGTGAGCCTAGTACAAAATTCAAGGTGCAAGCCTTGTGAGCCATGAGCAAAAGTCAAAGGGAAAGTAAAACCTTTGTGAGCCATGAGAAAAAGTCAAGGTAGAGTCTAAGCAAAAGTCAAGCCGAACATAAAAGTCTTGTGAGCTAGGATGATGTGTGGGATGACCTTTTTGGTCCTTGTTGTGATCCTCCTAGAGTTGGCCACTCTAAAGAGACACTTTAGCATGTGACCATGATAAAGGATCAAATTACCACATGGTATGAAACGATCTTCTTTTATCAATGTAATAATGCTATGTAACCAATATGGGATCATGTGTAAAGAGAGATAGTGATACGATGTGTAAAATGTGTAAAAGGTGCTTGCTTATGATGTAATTAGTCTAAATGACTAAAGTTGTAATGTAATTAGTCTACACGACTAAAGTTAAATGTAATGTTGAATTAAAAGGCTAAAAGCCTAAGTTGTAAAGCTATAAAGTTAAGTTATGTGCACACATAAGAAGGGGTCAAACCTCCTAGGAGCAACAACTTAAGTTGTTCATGGGGTTGACTTAACCCAAGGAAGCTTCCAAAGGATAAGGATAACCCAAGATTGAATATCCCAAGAATATCGACTTAACCTAACTTGAGATCAAATCCAAAAACATAAAAAGTGAAATAAGGCTAATTTGCAATACATAGAAAATCCTAGCTGCGTTCTCAAGCACTCAGCAAGGGTTTCAGAAGGTTGTTGGGTTTGATATAGGGCTCAATAGAAAGCTCCTGCTCTCTATTATCATTCTACATTTGAACGATATTCAGTCAGCAAAGAGATCTAGCACAAAAAGAAGGATTCGACCCAACCTGCTTTAAGGAACCAACGTAGAAGTATGGAGGTTTCGATCTATTTTAGAAGCATTTTTGGAAGGGCACTAAGTGTCAATCACATCTGTAAGTTATTCACCGGATCTATAAGTTTTATCAGATATGCATTGTTATTTATCAGATCTACAAGTCATTAATCATATCTGTAAGTTATTTATCAGATCTGCAAGTTATTAATCAGATCTACAAGTTATTCATCAAATCTATAAGTTATTTATTAGATATGCAAGTTATTTATCAGATCTACAAGTCATTTACCAAATCTACAGGGTTCCAACCATAATCTAGTCAAGCATTGGGTTAAGGAAGAAAGTAGTAATCCTTGGGAAGTCATATCTACAGGTACTTTCTTAGATCTAACAAGCAACGCATGAAAATGGTCAATGGCTACCAGTTTAAGGGTTGAGGATAGACTTGATGGGGCAGTAAACTTTGGTGCTTGGACGGAGAGGATGATCTTGTTGTTGCAAGAAAGTGAGTTATGGGATATTGTTGAGAACTCCACAACAAATCCAGTGAATGTACCCACAAATGTTACTCTTCTAGCAGCATACACCAAGAAGAGTATCAAGGAAAAGATAATTATCCTTGATGCCATCAAGGACCATTTGATTCCTCATGTGACGGGGAAAGTAAATGTCTATGAGATGTGGGAGTCCTTGACAAAGTTGTACTAGAGTACAAATGAAACCGAAAGATGGTTTTGAGAGAAAATTGAAAAGCATTAAAATGACCAAGGATGAAAATGTGGTCACATATCTTACCAGGTTGACACAAGTGAGAGATGAACTTGGAGGTGTTGGGGAGGCCATTGCTGACAATGAACTTGTGAGGACACCATTGAATGGAGTTTCCAAACAATGGGTTGTTTTTGTTGAGGGCATTGTGGCTAGGGAGAACCTTCCCAAGTGGGAACGTCTTTGGGATGATTTTGTTCAGGAGGAGACCCAGAGAGGTTATATGCATGACAGTCCATCTACAAGTCATGAGGAGAATGTGGATCTTGCTTCCAACAACAAGAAGAAATTCAAAAATGGTCCTAAGGGAGGAAACAAACTGAAGGGTGAAGGCAAGAAGGGCATGATCAAAGTCAAGTTCTTTTCATGTCACAAGTTTGGGCACTGTTATTGCACAGTTTGTAGCTAGGAGAAAAGGCTACAAGGTAGAGAGCCAAACTGGCGTAACATGAACCTATCCCACCCAATGTCACCACGATGGGTAGGTTCCTTCTCTTTAGGGAGGCTAGGCCCAACGAAGACCTCCCCGGTGACCTGGGGTTTTGAAAGGGCAAAGGATAAAAGGACAAGGACAAATTCCCCTTTCACAGATCACCGCCAATCAGATAGTCCCGGCTAAACAACCAACAATAAGGTATAACCAAAGAAAAGAAAAGAACCTGCTTGAGACAATACAACAAGGAAACTGATACATGCAATCTTGGTTAGTACTTCATATAAATTAGTGACTATCTGATCTTCAATATAATAAATTTAAAAGTAAATGTTGACGAAGTCAATGTTTACAAAGTAGCAATGATAAATGTATCACTTGTCAATAAATACAAGAATGATATGGCATCCAATGTAATCAATCAATACTTAGAATAATAAATTCCCTCAACTACCATTCAATTACTCATAAACAAAACATTGTTGCAATGAAGATGAGATATCCAATAATGACATCAACAACTTAGGTTTAGTAGGGTTAGGGTTTTGAGATTCAAAAGTTTTAAGAGTTTGTTTGATCAGCTTCACTTCAACGCTGGAGGTCTTGGGATCAATGCCTTAGGGTAGAATGGAGTCAATAAGTGAAGGATGCACAGGTTGAAGGAGATGAGATTTCAAAGGACTAGAGGGAAAAGTTTCAAGGTGTTTCTAAAGAAGGGCCTCAAAGACAGAACCCTAGGGGAGAGGGTCTCACTTCGGTGTTGCAAAAGCAAGGCCTCGTGCTCTCTCCTCCTTCCCGGTAAACGACTAGCTCAGATGAATCACAAAATCAAGACAAGAGGGCTTAATGAGGGAGAGTGTTTCTACAACAAGGCTCTTTCATCAAACCCTAAAGGAAAAACAACCCTAAGTGTAGATAACCTAGGCCTAGGATGTCTTCCTCCTCTTGGGTTTTAAAAGATACGACTAGCACAGGGGAAATATAAACAAGGAGTGTAGTTACTGCTAGGCTCTCTTCCTCTCTTTCAATGGCTGAAGGTTTCTCTATCAGGGGACATGAGACAAGGACCTACTTGTGTACTTGTCACCTAGGGTTTTGATTCAAAAAATTTATAAGCAATATGCAAGGAATTTAAACTACAACCATTCCATACGAAGTTTTGCAGAAGAAACACTTACAATTCATGAAGAAATAACCATGCAAACCCTAGTTGTAACACCTTCTTTCAAGAGAAACACCATAAATGCCAAAAAATCTCTTCCTTCAACAAGTGTGCATCACTTAGTTCATCCAAAAACCCCAATAGGGCGCTAAAAATCAGACCTCACTATGAGTGAGTGAATTTGTGATGATAAAAATGAGAGTGAAAACCCTCAATATATAGTGTATCAATGACCTAATTTTACTTTTTAGGTCATAAAAAGGCCAACAAGGCCATAATGTCAAAATCATATTGTTTTTACATTAAATTCTAAGTAAAATCCCTAATCAAGCAAAAGGTGAGATGCCAAGCCCCTCTGAGGGAGACGTTAGCCCTTTCTAGGGCCAGTGCAACATCCGGAAGCAAAACGTTAGCCCTGCTTGGGCTCTTCCAAACTGCCACACGTGCCAACCACCCTGTCCATCTGCCATATGCTCACGATGACATCATAAGCCTCCTGGTGACGTCCTGGGTCATTTGGAGCCAACGGTCCACTGCAAGTGGGTCAATCCCCCTAGGTCCAACTCAACCAGAGTGCCCCTGATGGAACGTCGTCTTCTTCTCCGGTGCAAAGGCCCTGATCCATCTCCATCCTATATCTGCCCCCTAATGGGGTCTCAACATTCATCTGGTGGGCTCTTCAGCCCCATGGAGGTCCGAACTGGTCATCTCCCCATGTGTACCGGTCCAAATGGTACCTGTCCGTCGAGCATGGTCCTGCACATCAAAAGTTATGCTCTCCATGGGCTCATCAATCATAGGGATCATAGCAATGTCAATCACATCTCATCATCAATATTATTAAACATATGCATAAAACCCCTAATACATCAGTGAATAGCTCCAAGACATTACAAAAACCTACAATACAAGATTGGAGAAAAGGCCAAGGCATCCTATTGGGATAGTGTCCACAAGAAAATGAAAGTTTCCGGGAAGATCTCATCCAAGCCATGTAAGTGAGGTGATGTGGCTAGGGGATGTCCAAACATGTGGGTGTAGTGATGGCCAAGGATGCATAAGTGTTACCTGTGGCTGCCTTTGTAGAAGGCGAGTTGTACCTGTCATGGATGCATTTTTTCCAAGCCCATTCTTGCCTTTATTCTTTTTATTCTTGTTTTATTCTTTTATTTGCTTTTTTTTTTTTTGTTCAAGAACTAACCAGGGGACACTGCCTTGGCATGGTGACCAGAGCTAACATCGTTACCCACAAGTACTTTCACATAGATGAGAAGGTTGGCTCGTGATGAGACCCCCTTTCCCTTGGCCATGCAACCAAAGGTCACTGCCCTGGCGTGGTAACCAGATGGTGGCAATGTCATATTGTTGGGTACCCATGGACCTAATAGGCTGGCTCATGATGAGACCCCCTATCCTCTGAGTAGGTCTTGTTTTGTTATTTTCCAGGTCCCTCTTGTTTCTTGCTGAGAGGCCTTTTACTGCCTTCTCGGGGATCCCTAAGTGAAGCATCTTGAGGTTTTATTTCTAGGCTTTTGTCTTTTACCAATTGCTTTTACCTTCTGGGCCTTTAGCCCTTTCTTCCCATGAGATAAGGTGCCATCCTGTAAATAGGTCAACCCAATTCCCGGACAAGGGGAGTGGGATAAATGAGTGGGAGATAAGATGAAACAATGGTGTTGTGATGGGAGTAGACGATGGATTTTCAGAAATTCCCCTAGTGGCAAACCAAAACCTATGGGCACATGCTTGCTAGGGCACCCTGTCAATTCCCCCAAGCATGGTCAAGTGGGGAAATGTAGGATCCAAGCAGTTGTTAGAGGTAAAAGGAATTAGACACATATATTTAAAGGTTTTAATGATCAAAAGTGACACATACCATGATACATGGAACAATTACCTCATGGAGCAAGAACCTCTTCTGATACAGGACCAAGCCGATGGTGATGGATGTTGTCGCTGCTGACAAGACAAATCTGATGGAAGAAGAAAAGGATGGGCCCTCCAGGGCCATGCTCAAGTCAATCCTGCTCTCGGTACTCCATATCTAGGACTTGTGGGCCTTGAGACATGATGTCCTAGTTATCCCTAAAAAGCGGGGATAACATCTGACTCCAACTTGGGGACATGTGCTCACCGTAGAGTGCGTGAGAACCTCAACATATCTGGCATAACCTGCAGACCTGCTCAATCTCGATAGAAGTATCGGTAACAAAATTAGGGTGGTAATGCCACCCAACATACATATACACATATATAAGGACTGAAAGAAAACAATCAATGATGCAAATGTGAAAGCAAACTAACATGAAATGAAAATGGTATAATACACGAATACAAAATGCCTACTTACCTGCACTTACCTGTGAAGTCAGGTCCCCCCACTTTGGTGGGGTTTGAGGAGGTGCCCGCTGATAGGTAATGGGCGCCTTCTACCCTCCAAAGTGGATAGTTAATATCAGTCGTCAACTGATTCCATTCCATCTTTGAAGGGTCAGAGCCATGACTGAGTGCTTCCTTTTACATTAGTTGGCTCTCCTTTCTAGGTATCCCACATCCATACCACGTCTCCTTCCTTGTACTTTCTGACTTTGTATTTGGTCGTTCCTTGGACAACCCTGGTGTATTGTGCTGAGGGAGGAGGGTGGGCTTCTGCTGTGAACAATTCATGTTGGGATGGGTGGATTTGCACGTCATCTTCATGTTTATTTAATATCTTCACCGTCCCAATCTCTTTGTTTTTGAATTCATCTAGGAGTTGTTGGTATTCTTCTTTCTTGGGCCATTTGATCTGATCAAAGTCCTCTTCCATTGCAAAGGGCATATCTTCTGGAGAATACTTTTGAAGAGTTTGTATCATCTCGTCTTTTGCTTTGTCATTATTGACGGGGTGAGTAATATCTTGCACATGGTCTCCTGTTATTGGCATATTGAGGAGACGACCTATCGTTCCATTCTTCAAAGGAAATTGCAAGAATGTGAGGTCCATATCAAGGGTAACACCCAACATTGCAACAAATTTCCTAGATAACAACATTCCCCACACATCTGGGACATCAACTACCAAGATGTCAATGTGGAGTATCTTCTCTGGGTACTCCTTTAAGCAAACCTGCACATTCTCAACCACCCCGTGTGTGGGTATGGATTTAGATTCGAAGCCAGATACATTTATATAAGGCCGTCTGACCTTCAAACCCACTTGTCGCATGACTTTAAGTGACATCATGTTGGCACCAACACCTGTATCTAACATGCAATTGTTGAGGCTCTTTTCGTTCATTGCCAACGTCATGAAGAAAGGAGGGTTCTCACCATATTGGACCTTGAAGTGATCATCTTGCAACATAATAGGGGGGTCCATTGGTTCATCTGATTCCAGAAAAAAAGTGTCAAAGTGTTCCTTGATGGATGGGATCTTGATTGGTTCTCTCAGGGGGATGTTTCCATGCATCTTTGATAAAGACCCTTCGAGGTCAAAGTTCAGGTCAACTTTCACAACCTTGGATGTCTTGGGAGGAGGTTCCTCTGCCAGTGAGGGCTTTGCCTGGTCAGTGGTGGGTTGGTTCAACTTCTTCCTTCGATACACCTGAAATTCTTGTTTCTTTAGCTTCTCTCGTGATTCCTGGTCCAGGTTGTTTATTACCGCCATCCTTGCTGGTCTGGCTACTTCTTTCACGACTTCCTGATGTTCTGTATCGATGATATTTATTTGAGGAAAATCCATGAAATAATCCATGTTGTTGACTTGTTGATGGCCACTACTGTAAGGACACTCATGTTCCCAATGTGCTTCACTGCACTCTAGGCACTAAGGATTTTCATCAACAACGTTTGCAGGGGCCAAGGTGTTTGGAACTTCATGCTCATTCTTTGGTTTATAAAATTGGCCCCCCTTTTGGAATTTCCCTTTGTACAGGACCCTGGGTGCTTGGGCCTGATATCTCTCCAATTTAACAATCCTTCTCATCATTTCCTCTTGATTTTTTATGATACCATCCATAGAGGCTTGCAGCTTGGCAATACTGGTACATAGGTCTGAAGTAGGTTCAACATTGTGAACTATTTTTGGTTTGTTGTCTATTATCCTCCTTGGGTTAGCAAAAGGCTCAATCTTGGATTAAAGGAGGTTTCCCTCTATTTTAGTAGCGAGCTCTTGGGATTCTTGAATGGACTGGGGGTTTTTTATCTCTGAGAGGATACCCTAGTTGGCCATTGAAAGAATTGGTGTAAACATGGACGAGGTAGTCATCTTTCAGATGATGGCTTGTGGGAATCCTTTGTAGCAAAGTCTCAAATCTAGTATGGAACTCCCGAATGGACTCATTTTCATATTTGGCAAGGTTATTTAGTCGGGTGAGGAGCATATTAGGGTCTTTTTTGACACTCCATATTTTGAGAAAGGCCTCTTCAAGTCTATCCATGGTTTTGATGCTTCCATCGAGAAGGCTCAGGTACCAACGCCTTGAGGCATCATAAAGAGTAGCGGAGAACAACTTCATGACTAGATATTCATAATCATCACTAATGGGGTGAAGCTGGAAAAACACCCAAAAGTTGCTCATGTTCTCTTCGACACTAATTTCATCAGTACCGGTAAATTTAGGCAACCACTTCTCATACTTGGGTGGCATTTTCCTAGGGTAGCCTGGTATGGCTGACATGTCTAACGGTTTGAAAAGAGTAGATGACCATTGCCTTTGATTTTTGGCTGGGTTCGTTGTAGCAATCTGAGAGCTAGACATGATTCTTAAAGGAAGGCTTTTCCCGAAGAGTGATTTGACAACATGAGAGTTCTTGGGAGGCTTCCTTCTGAAAGAAAAAGGAGGATTATTGAACTTCTTTTTGGTTTGTGGAGTCGCCAGATAGTTTACTTGAAACTACCAAAGAAAAAGGGAAAACACCCTAGTGGAGTCGCCAAGCAAGCTTGTAAGATAAGGCTTTGAGGTAAGGATTACTGAAAAGATTTGTCGTTTGAGGAGAAATGACTCAGTGTTCCCCGACAACGGTGCCAAAATGTTATTGCACAATTTGTAGCTAGGAGAAAAGGCTATAAGGTAGAGGGCCAAACTGGCATAACATGAACCTATCCCACCCAATGTCACCATGATGGGTAGGTTCTTTCTCTTTAGGGAGGCTAGGCCCAGGGGAGACCTCCCCGGTGACCTGGGGTTTTGAAAGGGCAAAGGATAAAAGGACACAGACAAATTCCCTTTTCACAGATCACCACCAATCAGATAGTTCCAGCGAAACAACCAATAATAAGGTATAACCAAAGAAAATAAAAACACCTGCTTGAGACAATACAACAAGGAAATTGATACGTGCAATCTTGGTTAGTACTTCATATAAATCAGTGACTATCTGATATTAAATATAATAAATTTAAAAGTAGATGTTGACGAAGTCAATGTTTACAAAGTAGCAATGATAAATGTATCACTTGTCAATAAATACAAGAATGATATGGCATCCAATGTAATCAATCAATACTTAGTCTAATAAATGCCCTCAACTACCATTCAATTGCTCATAAACAAAACATTGCTGCAATGAAGATGAGATATCCAATAATGACGTCAACAACTTAGGGTTAGTAGGGTTAGGGTTTTGAGATTCAAAAGGTTTAAGAGTTTGTTTGATCAACTTCACTTCAACGCTGGAGGTCTTGGGATCATTGCCTTAGGGTAGAATGGAGTCAATAAGTGAAGGACGCACATGTTGAAGGAGATGAGATTTCAAAGGACTAGAGTGAAAAGTTTCAAGGTGCTGCTAAAGTAGGGCCTCAAAGACAGAACCCTAGGGGAGAGAGGCTCACTCCGGTGTTGCAAAAGCAATGCCTTGTGCTCTCTCCTCCTTCTCGACAAACGACTAGCTCAGATGAAGCACAAAATCAAGACAAGAGGGCTTAATGAGGGAGAGTGTTGCTAAAACAAGGCTCTTTCATCAAACCCTAAAGGAAAAACGGCCCTAAGTGTAGATAACCTAGGCCTGGGACGTCTTCCTCCTCTTGGGTTTTAAAAGGTACGGCTAGCACAGGGGAAAGAGAAACAAGGAGTGTAGCTACGGCTAGGCTCTCTTCCTCTCTTTAAATGGCTAAAATTTTCTCTATCAGGGGACATGAGACAAGGATCTACTTGTGTGCTTGTCACCTAGGGTTTTGATTCAGCAAATTTATAAGCAATATGCAAGGAGTTTAAACTACAACCATTCAATAAGAAGTTTTGCAGAAGAAACACTTACAATTCATGAAGAAATAACCATGCAAACCCTAGTTGTAACACCTTCCTTCAAGAGAAACACCATAAATGCCAAAAAATCTCTTCCTTCAACAAGTGCGCATCACTTAGTTCAGCCAAAAACCCCAATAAGGCGCTAAAAATCAGACCTCACTATGAGTGAGTGAATTTGTGATGATAAAAATGAGAGTGAAAACCCTCAATATATAGTGTATCAATGACCTAATTTTACTTTTTAGGTCATAAAAAGGCCGACAAGGCCATAATGTCAAAATCATACTGTTTTTACATTAAATTCTAAGTAAAATCCCGAATCAAACAAAATGTGAGACGTCAAGCCCCTCTGAGGGAGACATTAGACCTTTCTAGGGCCAGTGCAACATCCAGAAGCAAAACGTTAGCCCTCCTTGGGCTCTTCCAAACTGCCACACGTGCCAACCACCCTGTCCATCTACCATATGCTCATGATGACATCATAAGCCTCCTGGTGATGTCCTGGGTCATCTGGAGCCAACGTTTTACTGCAAGTGGGTCAATCCCCTAGGTCTAGCTCAGCCAAAGTGCCCCTGATGGAACGTCCTCTTCTTCTCCGGTGCAAAGGCCCTAATCCATCTTCATCCTGTCTCTGCCCCCTGATGGGGTTGCAACATCCATCTGGTGGGCTCTTTAGCCCCATGGAGGTCCGAAATGGTCATCTCCCCATGTGTACCGGTCCAAATGGTACATGTCCATCAAGCATGGTTCTGCACATCAAAATCTATGCCCTCCATGGGCTCATCGGTCAAAGGGATCATAGCAATGTCAATTAGATCTCATCATCAATATTATTAAACATATGCATAAAACCCCTAATACATCAGTCAATAGCTCCAAGACATTACAAAAACCTACAATACAAGATTAGAGAAAAGGCCAAGGCGTCCTATTGGGCTAGTGTCCACAAGAAAAGGAAAGTTTTCGAGAAGATCTCATCCAAGCCATGTAAGTGAGGTGATGTGGCTAGGGGATGTCCAAACATGTGTGTGCAGTGAAGGCCAAGGATGCATAAGTGTTACATGTGGGTGCCTTTGTAGAAGGTGAGTTGTACCTGTCATGAATGCATTTTTTCCAAGCCCATTCTTGCCTTTATTGTTTTTATTCTTTTATTTGCTTTTTTTTTTGTTCAAGAACTAACCAGGGGACACTGCCTTGGCATGGTGACCAGAGATGACAACGTTACCCACAAGTACTTTCACAGAGATGAGAAGGTTGGCTCGTGATGAGACCCCCTTTCCCTTGGCCATGCAACCAAAGGTCACTGCCCTGACGTGGTAACCAGATGGTGGCAATGTCATATTGTTGGGTACCCATGGACCTAATAGGCTGGCTCGTGATGAGACCCCCTATCCTCTGAGTAGGTCTTGTTTTGTTCTTTTTCGGGTCCCTCTTGTTTCTTGCTGAGAGGCCTTTTACTGCCTTTTGGGGATCCCTGAGCAAAGCATCTCGAGGTTTTATTTCTAGGCTTTTGTCTTTTATCAGATGCTTTTACCTTCTGGGCCTTTAGCCCCTTCTTCCCACGAGATAAGGTGCCATCCTGTAAATAGGTCAACCTAATGCTCGGACAAGGGGAGTGGGATAAATGAGCAGGAGATAAGATCAAACAATGGTGTTATGATGGGAGCGGACGATGGCTTTTCAGAAATTCCCCCAGTGGAAAACCAAAACCTATGGGCACAGGCTTGATAGGGCACCCTGTCAATTCCCCCAAGCATGGTCAAGTGGGAAAATGTAGGATCCAAGTAGTTGTTAGAGGTAAAAGGAATCAAATGCATATATTTAAAGGTTTTAATGATCAAAAGTGACACATACCATGATACCTGGAACAATTACCGCATGGAGAAGGAACCTCTTCTGATACAGGACCAAGCCGATGGTGATGGATGCTACCGTTGCTGACAAGACAAAGTGATGGAAGAAGAAAAGGATGGGCCCTCCAGGGCCATGCTCAGGTCAATCCTGCTCTCGTTACTCCATGTCTAGGACCTGTGGGCCTAGAGACATGATCTCCTAATTATCCCTAAAAAGAGGGGATAACAAGCACTATGAAGGACAATGTCCTAACAAGAAGAAGAAGCATACGACAACTTCAGCAGAGGTGAAGGAGTTCTCCACAAAGTTTGATAAGGAGTTTTCCTTAGTGGTATGTCTTTCCACTAGAACCACTCATTCCAGTGTGTGGTATATTGATAGTGGTGCCTCTCGCCATATGACATGTGTTCGTGAGAATTTGACAGATCTTACATAGATTGATGATCTTGAGGTAGTGCTTGGAGATGACCGGGTGGTCAAGGCAGTTGGTAGTGGGACAATATCATTTCAGAGGGAGTGTCTACCTCCCATGTTGTTGAGAGAGGTCCTATATGTTCCTGGCTTGAAGAAGAACTTGATCAGAGAGTTCTTTCGGATTAATCACATAGGTTTTTTGATTTTTGACGTTTCAGACCAAACTAGTGTGGTCCATCATCTATTTTAGTTTCTGCTATTGTGGAGAGGGGTTATGAGGTGTTGTTCCGTGATGGAAAGGTGCTCCTATTTCCCAAGGGGTCTAGTATCACTTCGGCCAAAGTGATTGAGACTCGACATGAGAAGCTGTACAAGCTCATGTTCCAACCGGCCAGTGCATTATTTCATTCTACTAGCAACAATGATCTTTGTGAGCTATGGCACAGGAGGATGGACCATTTGCATCACAAGGTTCTAAAGATACTGAGGGAGATTGTTACTGGAGTTCCAAAGTTCAGTACAGAGCACTAGGAGATGTGCAAGGGGTGTGCTTTGGGAAAGTACACCAAGATTGATTTTCCAAGCAGTGACAACATAGAATCGGGTATACTTGATCTGATTCATTCTAACGTATGTGGTCCAATGTCTTCTGCATCTTTGACTTTCGATATCCGATGTTTATATTATGTCATATTCATTGATGACTTCTCTCGGAAGTCTTGGATTTTATTCATGAAGATCAAATGACACGTCTTCAATAGGTTCCAAGAGTTCAAAGCTCTTGTGGAGAACCAGACTGGGAGGAAAATCAGAGTTCTGAGGACAGATAATGGGGGGTCTTCAATCGGTTCCAAGTGTTCAAAGCTCTCGTGGAGAACCAGACTGGGAGGAAAATTAGAGTTTTGAGGACAAACAATGGGGGTCAGTATACCTCCAAGGAGTTTATTGACTTCTGTGCAGGAGAGGGCATCAGGAGAGAGTTGACTATTCCTTACAACCCTCAACAAAATGGGGTTGCTGAGAGTAAGAACGGGGCCATAGTTGGGGCTGCGAGAGCCATGTTGCATGATCAGGGACTGCCACTTTTTCTTTGGGTTGAGGCATGTTATACTGCAGTTTATCTGCAAAATAAGAGTCCACATTGAGCAGTGGGGGACAAGACTCCCGAGGAGGCTTTCTCTGGGAAGAAGCCTGTTGTTGGGCACTTTAGTATTTTTGGGTGCCTTACATATTCACATGTCCCTTCTGAGAAGAGGAAAAATCTAGAACCCACGACAAAGATGGGGATCTTTGTTGGGTATAGAAAGACTTCAACGACTTTCTGCATATACATCCCTTCCTTGAGGAAGACAATTTTGAGAAGGGATGTGAGATTTGAGGAGGATGGAGCCTTTAGGAAGTCACAAGGGATTGAGAGGGGTGAGAAATCATCACCTCAGATTTAGGTGAGTCTATAACATACTTTAGTGACAGAGAGTTCAGGACCACCAGTTTCAGTGACGACTGGTCTACAGGTTACAGGGCCACAGATGTCAGGATCACAGGTTACTGGTCCACAGGTTTCATGATCGAGTTCTCTAGATTCTACTTTAGGTTCATAGTCTTCAGGTGATGGGGTTGAGTAGGGAGAGTTCCCTCCATAGGACACTACTTCAGAGAGGAGAAAGCCCAAGTGGCTTTTGGACACTTTGAGGGAGGCACAAGGTTCAGTGGAGAATCCCAAGCAGGCTGTGAGGGAGAGTAAACCTCCTGAGATATTTTGCAACTACATTGACATGGTCAACAACATCAGGGAGTCTACGCCTTCCACTTTTGAGGAGGCTATTGGCAGACAGGTTTGGAGAGATGCCATGATGGAAGAGTACAATTCCATCATGAAGAATGATATTTGGGAGATTATTCATAGACTTGAGGGGAAGTTAGTGGTGACTTCTAGGTGGCTCTATAAACTCAAGTATGCTGCTGATGGAAGCATTGAGAAGTACAAAGCCCGTTTTGTGGCTCGTGGGTTCTCATAGTTTGAGGGAGTTGACTATGATGAGACCTTCACTCCGGGTGCTAGATATACCTCGATTAGGTCAGTGATCTCTATTGCAACAAAGATGGGTTGGAAGATACATCAAATGGATGTGAAGACCACATTTCTGAATGGTCTCATGCAGGAGGAGGTGTACATTGAGCAACCATTGGGCTTTGAGGTGCATGGGAGAGAGTCTCATGTGTGCAGACTGAAGAAGGCATTGTATGGGCTGAAACAAGCTCCCAGAGCTTGGTATTCTAGGATTGATGCCTACTTGTAGTAGTTGGGATTTGAGAAGATTGAGGCGGATCCGAACCTATACTTTATTGTGGTTGGAGATGATCCTCTCATACTCTTGCTATATGTTGATGATCTTTTCATTACAGGGGCTGAGAGACTCATCACTAGCTGCAAGGAGAGCCCTGCTTTAGAATTCGAGATGACTGATATTGGACTAATGCATTATTTTTTGGGATTGAAGGTTTGGCAAGAGCCTGGACACATCTTCCTGGGATAGGGGAAGTATGCTTGTGACATTCTAAGGAGATTCCAGATGGAGGATTGTAGACCCATGACCACACCCATGATTACTAATTGGAATAAGCTTCATGCCTCTAAGTCACAGTTGGTTGATTCCACTTTATATCGTCAGTTGTTTGGTTCATTGATGTATTTGGTCAATACTAGACCAGATATTTGTTTTGTGTCAACACTCTTAGTCAGTTCATGGTGGACCATATGAGAGTGCATTAGGTGGAAACAAAACATGTGCTCAAGTATCTTTGTGGTACAATGGATTATGGTCTGGACTATCTGAGAGGGGATGGAGTTCGATTGGTGGGCTATATAGATTCAGATTGGGCAGGATGTGTCAGTGACATGAAGAGTACTTCTGGATTTTGTTTCAGATTCATCTCAACAGTGGTGTCTTGGTTCAGTCAGAAGCAAAAGTCAGTGGCTTTGAGTTCTGAAGAGGCTGAGTATATGGCTGCCAGTCAATCCAGTTGTGAGGCTCTTTGGCTTCACAAGTTGCCGGTGGGATTATTTGGTGTGCAGTTGAGGCCCACTATGATTTACTGTGACAATCAGAGTTGTATTAAACTCTCTGAGAATCCAGTTTTTCACGACATGTCTAAGCACATTGAGATTCAATATCACTTCATCCGAGATTATGTTAAGAGAAGAGCAGTTGAACTACAATACATATCTACAAATGAGAAAGTTGCAGACATACTCACCAAAGCCTTGGGCAAAGACAAGTTTGTATTCTTCAGGGACAAGCTTGGAGTGGTGAGTAACACTTTCCTCAGTAAGAGGGAGTGTTAAAAATAATTAAAAAGTACCTAGGCAAGTGTTTCTCATCACCTAGGCGCCTAAGGGGTGAGAAAGTGCCTAAAGTGGACCCTAGTCATTTAATTTGTGAGAGATAAATTAAAAGGTGACTTTTTGGACTTAGGGAAAGTGGGTAACTTAAGTGATTTTATTTACACCCTTGATCTCATCTAATCTCAACCGTTGGATGAGATGTCTTTTCAACTTCCTCCATGAGGTCGATTAGGGTAGAGGGCACACCCATACTTAGGTTGTTCAACGAATTTTTGAGAGAGCTGAGAAAGCAGAAGTTGAGCAGACTTGAGAAAGAGCATATTGCATCCTAGGGCACACATTCCAAGGAAACCTTGGGCACACATATCGAGGAGGAAAGGTACATCATTCACACATGCCATACTGTATAGATTTCCAGTAGATAGTACAACTTGATATTGACACATAAATCGAGGAGAGGTACAACCAACATTAACAGGCCATACCGTACATATTTTTGACAATCCATACTATTGTTTTGTTGCACAGAAATCGAGGAGAATTTTTGTGTGTGTTTTCTGGGTGTTTGACATGTTTTTCTAGGCGACCGTACAACACTTATTGCCCAAAATTGTGCTGATGCATTTTGAATAGATTTTGAGGCAACCGTACAACAGAGAAGAGGCACATAAATCGAGGAGTAGACCTTTGCATGTGTGCAGGAAATTTTGGCATGAATTTCGAGGAGTTTGGCTCAGATTTTATGTGAAAGCTTGGCATGATTTTCAAGATAAGTTTTTCATTAAATTTCCGAACTTATTGACTGTTGTAAAAGACATTTCCTCAGACCTCTAAAATAATTAAATTCCCTCTCTCACTGGTTTTCCCCTTGTGGGTTTTTCCAGGGTCGCTGTTAGACCAAAAATCCATGTGCAAAATTTTCTGAATATTGTGCTTTTGATATATTTTATTTTCTGCATTAAATGCTGTTAAGAATCCTCATGTTTCAGTTCTGAAATTTTGTTTACATGCTGAGTTTATTTGACTGTCATAAAACTGGGTTTGGGCATTAAACACTGATAAAAATCAGCTAGACTTGAAACCGGGTGGGGTCTGAAATTTTATAGATGCAACATACAAATGGCTTAGGTATCATGTTAGAGCAACTAAAGAGAGTCTTGATTTTTTATGCTCAATGGTAATTAATCAATGCCTTGCACTAAACACAACAATATAGAGTTTGGGACTAGTAAATATCATAAAATGAGCTAGATCACTAAGTGACGAAACCCTAAATAGGATTGAGTCACATAGCTTAGCACAAAAGAAGATACTCACAATRACACAATATGATATTTATAAAAATACTTGAGTGATTATTAAAATGAAGATCGCCTCCTYCTCCTTATCACAGGGGCTTCACCTTGTTGGCCAATATCATATGCCTTGTCCTTATCACAGGGGCTTCGCCTTGTTGGCCAATATCATATGCCTTGTCCTTATCACAGGGGCTTCGCCTTGTTGGCCACTATCATATCACGTTCATTCATTAAGGGGGTTTTTAAATTGTGAAACATAAAGTTAATATTTGTGGGGATTGGGGGGGAGGTGTAGGGTATGAGGGGGTTTATAGGTATATCAGGGTGTTTTTTTATTGGAAAGATGTTTTGGGAGGGGGGTTCAACAAAAGGGGAGGCATTTATCAATATCTAGTTAAATTAGGGGTATTCTTTAATATTCCACGAACGGACGTGCTATGTCATATGTTCAATGAGTGAAGACCTCGTGCTCCTTAGATAAGGTTATTCATTGAGCAAGTCATCTCCACTTATGAATGTGGGATACATTGGTTTACTCAAAAAGTACAAAAACATAACTTAGACAAATGTCATAAAGTGATATTTTATAATAACATGTAAGCCTTATATTATAACATCCTATTTTAGGTCCTTATAGTTTTTGTTATCACTTCGTAATTTTTCCGGGTGTGGGAGGAAAACCACGAAGGTAACCACAAACCAACTTTAGGCTTGGAATTTGGCCTTTCCAAACCAGAGAGAGCTCTCTCACTGTAAGTTAGGCTCAATGGCCATATCTGAAATGGAAATAAGGTTTGTAGAATGATTGTGGCAGAGTAAAGGGAAGACTTCCATTAGGCATGGAGTCAAAACTATCACCTGATTGGATCAATAACTCGTTATTGAACAGTTCAAATAGGGGCAAGGTAAGTGATGTCTTAAATTATCTATAATTGAAGTATGAGGGAGGGAATTAAGAATAACAATCATTACACTTGGAGCATCATAAGTATGAAGGAGGGAATTAAGAATAACAATCATTACACTTGGAGCATAAGATACAAGATGAATTCCAAAGTAAATAAGAGGAAACAATGAGAACATTTAACCATCATGAAAACATAGCATCATAAAACGAATTTTGTAATCATTTATCTTAGGTTAAACATTGAAGATTGAAAAGATTAAATGAAAGAAACTAGACGAGAACACATACACATAGAAGACATCACAAAACTTGAAACTATCAACACATGAATGCCTAGTCAACAATTTACATAGACAATAGCCCTTCCTTTTTCATCGATTTTACAAAATATAAAGCCATAGTTCATCCCGTGGGGATTGAGCTCAAGTGCTTTCCTAATAATAGACTTAGTTACAATGAAAATAACAACTAATTTCAAATTATCCACTAAAAAATAGAAATCAATTTTGACTATATTAAATACATGATAATTCTTTTGAAAATTCAAAAGTCTAGAACATAATTACTAAGTCTTCCAGTGTTGGAGTCGACTTGGATCACTTGGTACAACTGGAGGTCCAATTAGATGATGATTTGGAAACCTGATTTACTTTTGCAGCCTGAATCGAGGGTTCGCTGTGAAATTATCAACTACAACACTTTCGCAGCTTGAGCTCGCTGCCTGTTTTTTTATTGCTGACGCTGCGAAACTATGCTGCAATCTATACCTTCACCAAAGACTCCAACCTTGACTTTCTTAACATACTTGATAGTTCCAACATCATCATTTTTCAAGACCATACCACGAGCCATAGTGCATTCATGAAATAGAAGTGTGGTTGTAGAGCAGTCAGCTCTAATGCTGAAGAACCTAAATTCGAATACTTTCTAAGTGCATCTCGAGTTTCTTTGGATAGTCCCCCAGTCTCAAATAGTAGCTCCTGAGGAGACACTTGCATAAGCAAGGATCACAAAGCAGAACAGGATGAATCATCAGATAATGAACCTGCAAAAAATTGACAAGCAGCAGCATCATCAACAAAGTCAAAACCATACGCAACTGAAGCATCATTTTCCTTGCCAACCATTCTGTCTGCACACATGTTCAAACACAGAATCTTTAACACATAGTCCGTGACAAAGTCCGTTGTCCCTCGATTGCAATTTCCTTTATGAAGACATCAACATCCAAATCCGGTTTGATGCCTGCCAGCGCAAGTAAGTTCAAGAAGGCTTCGAAGGGAGTAGGCTAACTTGGAAGAAATCTTCCGAGTGTCCTTTCCTGCAGGTACTTTCCTGCAAGTACTTTGATGGTACTTTTCTGCAGGTTTTTTGATGGTGTGGTTTTAAATTTTTGGTCAATTCAGAACTTTGGTTGATTTTCTGAGCATTTGGGTTGGTTTAAAATGGGGCAAAATCCTGGTTTAAAATGGGGCAAAATCATGGTTTAAAATGGGGCAAAATCCTAAGAGTACGGTTTTGAAATGCATGAAACTTTGATCGTGCCATTCTTCGACGATGATGTGGTTCCTTCAACAGTACTTTCCTGCTGCTCCTTCCACGATGTGGTTTTAAATTTCTGGTCAATTCAAAACTTTGATCTATTTTCTGAGCATCTAGGTTAGTTTAAAATGGAGCAAAACCCCTAAAGTAAGGCTCTGAAATACATAAAACTTTTATCATGCTAAAGTCAAGCTACCCTGAAAATCTGACCGGATTCAAACCTATTTTCTTTTTTACCTGAAAAACATACTTGTTCGCTCCCGAATTAACCTACTCCGACTTCGAAGTGCATCTTCGCGTACATCTGCATCTTCGCTTGAAGCTAAATGAGTCAATAGACGAGGAAACCCAAACCCTGTGGCCACATTACAATATGCGATATTCTCCTATAATGGGTATTGCATCATATATAATGCTTTCTTCTGAAAACTGACATCTTCTGTACTCAATGCATCCCGCAATGCTGGCATATTCATTGGCCAAGCGAAAAACAACTATAGCTGGCTTGTTGTGCCCAGTCAAAGAAGAGATTGCACCCAATGCTTTAGTCCGGACAGTTATGCGCTCTCCTGCGAATTAATTGGGTAAAATCCGTGTACCGCTCGTCCATTCCCTTTATTGCTACCAGGGCCGGCTTGCAACCGATCATTAGCAGAAATTGGTTCGTAGACTGAGATTTGTGAGCATCCTGTCATAGAAGACACTGTTTCTGACAAGAAATTACCTGCATGATGGTTTGCATATAACAATGAATCATTCAAAGGCAACTTGTGACATGCATGCTCCTTTCAAAAACACCCGGCAATCTTTCTACCCTCGGCCATTGGTATGACGTGACACTTGACTGCGTTCCTTCAACAGATGGCATAAGGCCCCAGGGTTTATAATAGGGTTACTCATTGAGCAAGTCATCCACTTATGAATGTGGGATAAATTTCCTTACACAAAAAGTACAAAAACCTAACTTATACAAATGTCAGAATGAACACAACTGCTCTTTAGATAGGGTTACTCATTGAGCAAGTCATCTTCACTTATGAATGTGGGATAAAATTTTTTAAACAAAAAATACAAAAGCTTAACTTATAGAATAAATTTCTTTAATGAACACAATACTTAGTGTGTATATCTGGTTACTCATTGAGCAAGTCAACTTCACTTATGAATGTGGGATGAATTTCTTTACACAAAAAGTATAAAAACCTAACTTATACAAATGTCAGAATGAAGACAACACTTAGTGTGAATATACGTCGGTAATTATAACTTAAATTAAGAGCTCGTGCTCCTTAGATATGGTTATTCATTGAGCAAGTCATCTCCAATTATGAATGTGGGATAAATTTCTTTAAACAAAAATGACAAAAACCTAACTTATACAAATGTCATAAGTGATATTTTATAATGACATGTAAGCCTTATATAATAACACCCTTATAATAACTTATACAAATGTCATAAGTGATATTTTATAATAACATGTAAGCCTTATATTATAACACCC
This sequence comes from Picea engelmannii, assembly GCA_009831015.1. Taxonomy (NCBI): domain Eukaryota; kingdom Viridiplantae; phylum Streptophyta; class Pinopsida; order Pinales; family Pinaceae; genus Picea; species Picea engelmannii. Next base: position 111,505 of record ML790343.1, on the reverse strand, counting down.
TCCTATAATAACTTATACAAATGTCATAAGTGATATTTTATAATAACATGTAAGTCTTATATTATAACATCCTCCTATAATAACATGTAAGCCTTATATTGTAACACCCTCTTGTAGGTCCTTATAGTTTTGCAAAAAAAAACCCATTAAAAGAAAACTTATTTTGGCTGAACACAAAAACATAAGCAACATGTTTTCAAAGTTTCTCTTTGAAAACGGTTCTTAGACCAAGTAGAGCTCCATCAAGCTACTTTGTAACCCTTGTAATGGTGTAGTTGTCAAGTTGAATTCTCAAGTTCCTAGATTCCACCTCCTTGAACTATGGAATTACAAATCTCCTTAATTATTGGACAATTGTTCATGTTGAACTACATCCATAATGCTTCATCAAGTTGTCTCATGACCCTCATAAGGGGTATAATTCCCAGGAGCCACAAACTCATGAACTATCTAGGCAACAATCCATGCTAAGCTACATCTACATTAGATCCCTTCTTGTCTTCAAAGTGTGGGCTTCTTAAAATATGAAATTGACTGTTCTTTAGTAATATTATCACCATTGTTAACATCTGGTGGATCTTCAATAATGGCTACATTAGCTACATTTGATTTGTCTTCGAGCTTTCCCTTGAGAACATCATTAGCTTGAATTCTATAGTTTTACGCCGTGGGACCCATTTTCTTGTAGTAATGACATTCAATATCCCCCTTTGTCTTTATATGATCTTCTATGATTGCTCCTTGAGTATAATGCAATCTTAGGTTGATGATCACCTTTTGTATCTCCTCAAGTTGTTCTCTTTTCTTCAACAAAGAGCACTAAAACCATATCTTCTAAATTTTGAGAGGTCATCCGACTAAGAGTAAAAATGACATTGCCATATTTAGAAGACATACTATTTAACAAAATGGCTTTAGCATCCTTTTAATCTATCATAGAATTGACTTTTGCTAGTTGTCTAATGAGAGATATATGAATGTTTTGTCTCTTTGAATTCAAAGTAACACCAATTTGGCCTTTGATTCAATAACTACTACACTTAGGTTGGGACAATATGTATAATATAGTATAGTCTCCAACCTTCTTGGATCTGTGTTCCCTCAAAACAAAGACTCAGAAATTGCCACCATCAATGTCCAACCTCAAATCAAATCAAATTAGATAAAAAAAATGTCTTGCTTTAGGTTAGATCAAATCAAATTACGATTTTCTTGCTTCAATACCATATTATAATATGAGCTAGATCAATGAATAACAAAACCTTAGATATGATTGAGTCATATAACTTAGCAGAAATGAAGATACTCCAATAACACAATATGATATTTATAAAAATATTGAGTAACTATTAGATTGAAGTTCATTCCTTATATAAGGTTACTCACCGAGCAAGTCATTTCCACTTATGAATGTGAGATACACTACTTTAAACAAAATGTACAAAACATAACTTAGACAAAAGTCAAGTAACCTTTTATTATAACATGCAAGCCTTAAACTCGCCTTAAACTCTGACAACAAATGGGTTCTATTTTAATTGACAAAAGGAGACAATTAAGGACATCTTCTGGGATGGAGTGACAATGATGTTCTGGGGATGGATCTATTTATAATATGCAACCCTTTTTAAGGTTGGGATTTTTAGTTGGAAGGGGATGATTTTAGGGGTTGTGGATAATTACAAAATATGGTTGAAAGATATGAAGCACTATCATATTACTCTTACATTGATAAGTACCACTTTTCTTTAGGAAAAAAGATGGAGTGCCCTTTAATAATGCCACTTTTGACTTATGCTTTAGAGCAATATGTGATTTGTGAGTCTTAACAATTTCCACTATGTGGAAACCATATAAGAAATATTTCAATCCTTATGGGTCAGCGCAATCAGTTTAAACCAACCGATTTCAATGTTGAGATCATTTAATGGTCTTGGGTTCAAGTTTGATCGAGTCCCTCTAAGTTAGGAGTACATGTTGTACTCCAATGACATTTACTCCCAATGCCATTCACAAAATGTGAGGAAGTACTTGCAGGGTTTCCTCGAGGACATTTTCGATGATTTTTTTTTAAGAAAGATTCAACAATCTAGGCATTGGTGCCATGGAAATGATGTTGGCACTACTCGCTTGTTTAGGAACAATGTGTCATCTTGGTTGTCGCAAACCTACCCTGATGTTTATGACATAATGTTACTAAAAAAGGAAATAAGGTGTTTGTTTTAAAAAAAGAAATAGATAATCCCTCAAATGAATTTAAGGGCAAGGATGAAAAGAATGTAAAAATGTTACACATGAGGAAAGGGAAAACATTTCAAGGTAGTTTGTCTCTAAAATTGAGGGTAATAAGTGCCATAAAAAAATTATGGAATCCCTCAAATAAATTTAAAGGAAAGGATGAAAATCACGTAAAATTGTTACACATGAGGAAAGGAAAAACATTTCAAGGTAGTTTGTCTCTAAAATTGAGGGTAATAAATACCATACAAAATTATGTTAGTTGTTTGTATTTGAAGGATAATGATGAAACTCAATGTTACATGTGAATAAAAACATTTAGAGAAGGGTAATAGGGTTTTTTCTTAAAATAGATAGAAACAAGTGATGTAACACACAAACAATTATGTTGGCCAGTATATGGATAAAGTTAGGATCCTTTGAAATTGGAAAAAGTTGATAGATTTAGTCATTAAAAGGAGCTTCAATGACATAAAAGGTTCCAAGGTTTGCATATTGGGTATACTAACTATTTCTTAGTTTAAAGCAATTGTTAAAATAATTGGTTTAAGGGAACCCTTGTATTTATGTAGAGGAAATTGTTGAACGAGTGAGAAAGACAAATAAAATAGCTTCTTGTTATCATTTAATTGTTGTCCCTTTAGATCTCCTAATGACACTCATATATCACTAGTTAAAAGAAAACATGGTTATGTGAGAATGTTTATGGACAATCATGTAATAGTTAAAGCAACTAATGCTTGGTGGGATATTTAGTCAATGGACTACTTGGTTGGTAGAATGCTGGACTATGCAGATACAGTGTGAGAGATGTGAGACCCAAAAAGTGATAGTTCACAATAGAGTTGATAGAAACGACTCATAAATAATTGTCCAATAACATATGAGTGCAACTAGGAAAAAAATAATAAATGCAATGTTAGAATATAGAAGATTGTGTGCTCGTTTTACCATTGATGATACCCTCGTCACCCAACCATAGGCCGAAGCCACCCTCCGAGCACCTTAACCTTGACTGAGAATTACTCCGGAA
>ML790343.1:72397-103729 GCA_009831015.1 Picea engelmannii | reverse complement strand
GGTGCCTAGGAAACAAAGTTTTGCAATCTATAATAAGATAGAATTTCAATTTGTAATCTCCTAAAAATTCTAAGAATTATGTACATTTTAACGATGTCATGATTATATATTTTTTCCTTTTGCATTATGTTACTGGAGCATTAGGTTGTTAGTTCTTTGCTATTATATATTATGGTTCACTCTCTATTGTAAGTTGGATAATTTCTTTTTACTTGTTTTGTACCACCAAAAAAAAATATCATTTTAACAATTTTCTAAAAAACATTTATGCACAATAATTTTTTGTAGTGGTTGGAGGAAGAGAAAGGGATGCTTCAAAATCATTACAGATTTCGAGAAAAATGACAACTCAATATCCTCTAATCAATCAACATTTGAATAATATTCTACTTTTCAATGAAATGAAAAATGGGAAATGACATGTTCAATCATGCTAAGCAAATACACGTGACTTGGGCAACTATGAAAGTTCATGTTTCTAATGATAACTGATAGCTATTTATAGAGATTTTAGAAAAAATTTCATTAGATTGATATATGTGAAAACAAACTATGAAGACATATACTTTATCAAAGGTAGTATATCTAAATTTTCAAAACTTTTTTTTAATTATATAAAATAAAGATATACTCTAAATAAAAAATTTCACAGTTTGAAATATATTTCATTAAAAGTGAGGAATTCACTTCTTCATTAAAATACTACCAAGTAGTTAAGTAGTCCAACCTTTATAATGAATAAACCTAGAAACATATGAAGACATATACTTCATCAAAGGTAGTTACCTTTTTCTCTCATACTAAGTATATCTAAATTTTCATTTTTTTTTAATTACATATAACAAAGATATACTCCAAATAAGAAATTTCACACTTTAAAATATATTTCAAATATATTTAATTAGAAGTGAGGAATTCACTTCTTCATTAAATTACTACCCAGTTAAGTAGTCCAACCTTTGCATTGAATAAACCTAGAAACATATAGAAAAGTTGCAAACAAGGTTACTTAATTTTACAAACAATATGGTTGAAATAATTTGAGTTGTATGGAAGAAAACTTTTTATAATGGAAAATATTAATTCATTAAGAATTTAGATGAAAGCTATACACAAATTCAAATATATTTGAGAACATATAGAAAAGTTGCAAACAAGGTTACTTAATTTTATGGTTGAAATAAATTGAGTTGTATGGAAGAAAACAATTTATATTGGAAAATATTAAATCATTAAGAATTTAGATGAAAGCTATACACAAACTCAAATATATTTGAGAACTTTATGTAGCATGCAACTAAAACCATACAAAAATTAATACCCTCTTATGTGAAAAGATGGCAACTCTTCTAAAGATAGATTTTAATTAAATCTTTACAACTTGTGTTTTTAGACACGTGTAAGTGAATTGTTGGTCTAAATTTGACTAGTCGTTTTTGGCAAACGTGCAAACATAATCCTTTGTAAGTTCCCAATCCTAAAATGTGATTCCATAACTTGCAACATCTTTGCTATATCACAATTTTTTATTCTACATATGAATATTCTCTAGAACACTATTTCACATACTTTGACTCTACATAAGGTAGATAGATCCTTAAATATTAATATTATGAATGTGCAAAGATAAGTGAATAAATGCTTTGATTGAAAAATGTAAGTCTAATTCTTTATTTATTTGGAAAAAGACATGTTATAGGTTGAATATTGTCCGTTCAAGGTTCTTAGAATTTAAAAATGTTTAATTTTGATTCAAATTGTTCGAAGTAGGAAGTCACAAAATAAGTTAGGTTCTTAGAATTTAAGAATGTTTAATTTTGATTCAAATTTTTCAATGTAGGAAGTCACAAAATAAGTTAATGTAGCTACTATGACATATATGTAATAATATGCTCTTATCTAAATGATGATAAATTATAAAAAAGGAAGAAAAGGATAAACTTATGAAGAAAGGGGATTCTATCAATGTTGTCAAAAATAGAATTTCAAGTTCAGTTATCCATGAATTGTAAAATATTATTGACTAAATTGTTTATACATTAGAATTAAATGAAACGTGGTATAAATGGATACATAATAAGGAATTTGATTAAATCAAACAAAAATTAGTTCATTGATTTCTTTTAGTTGAGAAGATGTTGGCTTGGTGTAATTGCAAACCCATAGAGGAAAAAGCAAGATAAGAAGAATTTGAGAAATGCAAAAGAAATAAAAGAGAATATTTTAGAGGAGAGCTTGCCAATGGTTTAACTCAAGTTTTGGTTTTTATTTTAAGAAAGGAATTGACAACTCAACCTTAATAAACAAACCCTTATGGTCATCAACACAGGGTTAAAAAAAAGATGTGTAATGGAACAACTATGACTAAGTTCATCTAATTAAGTATAAATAAGAAATGTTGAAAATACAATTACTATACTACACAAGTAATTTCACAACAAACACTATAATCTCAATTAAATGAAAAAGTACGAGGCATTTTAATGCCTCGTACTTTTTCATTTAATTGAGATTATAGTGTTTGAGCCCTTGGTAATGATGTAGTGGCTAGTAAGTAGCAATATTGTGGAAGAGAACCATTTCAACCTTGCTAAGAGCCCCAATTATTGAATGTCGGGTGAGAAGTGTAAATGTTAATATATTGAGATTTTACAATATGGAGCCAAGATCATTGGTGAAACAAAAAAAATATTTCCATGCAATTAGAGGTAAGGCACAAACAACCTCAACCATCAACATATCGTAAGAACCCCTCGACAAGCCTAGTAAAAATAAGTCAACATGCTAGTCACAAAGGTATCAACTACCTTAATAAATTTGAAATATCCCAAACTAAGCAAATTTGCAAAGCCCAACTTTAATATATTAGGAGACTCTTGTGATGATCCTCTGTTAGGTGTAAAAGTGAAAGGGATTTTATTTTCATACAAGATGATATTGAAAAAAATAAAAATAATTTTCTTAAAACAATTGTTTTTTTCCAAGTTACATTGCTTGGGGAAAACCCCTGAGTACTTCCCCTCATTTTGAGGATGGTACCTAAGGTAAACCCTAGAATCTTCAGGGCACAAGACCAATCAACAATGGGGATCAAATCCATTACAATAATATATTCATTAAGAGCTGAACATGTCACTTGTAGGAATTAAACTTGAATGAGAATGATAAGAATCAATCCTCCCAACCTCCCATGCTAAACCCAATTGACAAATTTTTACTGAAAAGAGAGTCTAAAACATACAAAGTAGGAAGTGATGCTCTCTCTCAGAGGACCCTAAAGAGATTCAAAAATATATGAAGCATGTATGTAGGTGCATGTAGTGCACACATCTTTTTGTCATCTTTAGCCTCAATGTGATTGAATGCCAAGTCTAGGTTTTGTTGTTACAAATCAACACATAGGAAATTAGTTGTAAGAAGGAATACATAAATTATTCATAAGCAATTTCAAAAAGCCATATGAAATATTTAGATAAGAAATATTGAGACATTGCATCCAATTGGTGATGTTTTCAAGCTTATTGTGCAAGATATGTTTTCATTATAGAATTTCATATATCTTTTACTTATTTGTGAATTAATTTTGATCTCGAGGACCAAAGACTATAACATAACTCATTTAGAATGATTGAGTTGAGGCATAAGTCCCAAATGAATTCTATGGGATACCTTTTGCAGATGCACTAATTATTGCATTAAGAGAAGTGAGGTACATTTTATAGCTCAGTATTGAATATATTGTAGCATCCATCCCATGTTCGTAACATCGATGTCAGCATATGTTGGCCAATTGTAATATGTTATGTAGAACTAAAAATGTAATAATAATATATCTAATATGAGTCTAATAGTAATCAATCACAAATATATATGTATGTGTATGTATACATATACATATACATATATGTATATGTATATGTATGTATGTATGTATAAACTATARAAGAATATGGATATGAAGTAATTGWTTTTGGCACCAATCTCARTTATTTTTTATCAACCCACATTATTTTAGTTGAATGTGGATCATTACATATATATGTGGACTTYGTAGTCATGGACTTGGAAGATTCTTCAATACATATAAGGTGTTGCTTAATTATCCTTGGATGTAGGACATGTGATGTTTATAAGTTGGGAAAAGAAAATGATTGAAGTTAACTAGGAAATRAAAATATTCTTATTTCAGTCGGTCAAATTAGACAAATTGAGGAAATTATAACCCATTGCATGGCTCACGACTCATTGATTAAATCAAACCAAGATCCACAATTAGTAGACCTTGAAATCCTAAGTTGTGTATGTGTGTGTGTGYGTGCGCGCGTGCGYGTAAAGTCCAGTKGTTTAGTTCAATGTGAAGTTTGTCGTGAGGTATTTGATTCTAGTATGACTAGCTCCCATTAGTTTACCAATTGCTATTGTGGTTAGTGGTTCAAATGCTCAACATCTAAATATTCCAAATACGAGGAGACCATGTGTATGTGTGTGTGTATACACTTTTTTATTTTTAAGTAAAATATGGAAGGATCCTCCTCGTCTTTGGAATACTTCGATGGTAAACAACTATCACTAACTACAATAACAATTGTTAACCAAGTGGGACTCAAATATGATTCAAACCAATTATTATATTTTTCAATGACCATGAAGAAATACATTTCTTCAAATGTTTAATTCACTAATGAGAATAATTAAAAATATCTATAATGAATCATTATAAAATAGTTGATCACTAAAAAACAAACCTATAATTACAAGGTATAAAATAATTAATTAATCACTAAAATGTAAAACAAACGAAAAGATAAATACTTACTTGTGCATAACTTGTATATTTTTTATAAAATTAGAAAATTTAAGAAGATAACAAAACTTATGATAAAATAATTAATTAATCACTAAAACGTAAAACAAACCAAAAATATAAAAGATAAATACCTACATGTGCATAAAATATAAAAGATAAGTACCTACATGTGCATAAATTGTATATTCTTTGTAAAATTAGAAAATTTAAGAAGATAACAAAACTTATGATGAATCCCCTCAAAAAGTTTATAGTAAATATTCTATTAAATGGCACTTACAAAGCATGTAAAAATGTTACAGGCTTTCTTATACAAATCACTTTACATTATGTTTGTTCATTGTTTTGAAAATTTGTATGAAGAAGATATGGATGAAAAGGTTGAAATGAATAAGAAGTTGTGGAGAGTTGATTAGAGGATACCCAATGTTGTAGGGTTGATTGTTTCAAAAAGTGATACAAAGTAGGTTTTCATGCACATATCTATCCATAATTATGTGTTGAGGTTTCAAATCTAAGTTCACAAAATTTGGGGATTTTCTTTATCAATATTTTTAGTAAATTTTTGAAGTTTCATCATGATTTTAATATTGTTTGCTAATCGCAAGAATGAAAGGAAGTTTTATTATATTACTTACTTAGGACTTTGCTCATATGGCTCAATTTAAAAATTAGGGTTGATTTCCCTATCGTCCCCTCTTCTTCTTTGCATTAGAAATCATGTTTGCATTCGATTTTTCAATCAAGACACTTCTTGTGTGACATTCAAAATTATTTTTATCTTAATTTCTTGATCAGCCCCAATTTTATGATCAGGTTACTTCAGATATCCTTTGTATACTTGGAAAAGGCTCACGAGGGACCATTTCCCTTTCAAAAAGGCATGTGAATGTAATCATTAATGAGCTTTCGAGCCTTGGTATTGGAGACACCTATTGCATTGAAATTTCACATATACAAAATCATTTGAAATCTTTGGAGTATCCCAACATTGTCCTTTCAAAGTAATACCATCTTTTGAATGTTTGCCTCTATATAACTTGAAATTTGCATTTGATTTCTCATTGTTAGAAACTTGAGTTGGAACAAGTTTCCAAGATCCTTTTGCTTATTCATGTGACTTTCTAAGTGCACATTGATCACTTTCTAGATTGTTATCCAATACCCTTATATTCATGTTGTGAATCTAGGTAAATGTTCTATTCTTCCTTAATGCTCATTTGATTTCTATTTTGGAACTTGATATAATGATTTGAGTATTACTTGAAAAGTTCTTGTCTTTTGGAATAACATATTTCAATTTATCAAATAGTGTTACATGTGTTCGAGTGGTCAGAATTTTGTTGAAGTAATGTTATCTAAGGTTGTTTCCAATTAAGTGTTTATTGCTATCCCTTCCAATTTTTAAAATTTGACCATGCTCGCCTTGATTGCATTTCTATAACCTTTAAATGTTGGTTGTCTAAGGCCTGCAAGGAGTTACTCTCATGGATCCTTTCACTTTTCTTTTGAATAAAGGATTGGCTAAATTCCAAAAGGGTTGTTGAGCCCATCTATGTTCAACTAAGGTATGAATATATTCAATATAAATCTGACCCAAAGACAAAGCCATCACTTGTTCATGCTAGTTGATCCTTCACCATTTTGATACAACCCAGTTTCAAAGAAACACTCGATTTTTAAAGGAGTTATGAACCCATTTAAAATTCTAAGGAAATGTTGCTTAAATTAGAGTAAGCCCCATTTTGGCTTAGATAGTCGATGTGAGCTTGCTTTGGAAGGATATAATAGTTTAATATTTTCCTTGGGATTGTATTGATGTTTTCACTAATGAATTATAATGTGTTATGTTATTTTGAATGGGTCAAATGCAGACTTATCTATATGGAACCGCATAGGAAAGTGATAGCAGGCCTATGGCTAAGCCTATCCAGACACAGTCAAGAGCCTGTTACATGCCCGAGGATCACACTACTTCTCTCTAGTGTGCACTTAGCAACATGCCTATCTTCAAAGGTTTAAGAACCTCGTTCCTTGCATATCATTTATTAAGCCATAACTGACCTTCTTTGTCTTTACTTGTGTGACAGTTTTAAGTGACTGTTCAACATAATTTGAGTCTGTAAAACCTGTATACATACACCATTTGTTAGTTTCAAAATCGTAAGGCTTCAAGGCCTCTTTTATGGTCTCAAACATTAGCTCTTCCAACTGGTTTTCATCCTTCCAAGGATACATGAAACCATCATCTAATCTCATGCCTTCATCTTCATCACTACTCTCACCAAGAACAGAGCCTTGTTCAGGTTCACATAAATAAACCTCTTCCTCAACACACATTCTTTGTTGCAATTCAACTCCTCTGAGTTCTTCTTCCAACCAAACTCTTGTATCATAATTCAGTCTCCTTTGTAATTGAATCCACTTGATTCTTTTCCTCTGAAGAACCCAACCATACCTTCTGTCCTCCATATTTCTCTGTACAAACTCTCTCATTACTTCTAGTTGCACTTTTATTTCAGCCAACTCCCTATCGATCTTTTCTTGACTTGATCTTCTATGGCCCTTTTCTGAACCTTCACTATGATTATCAACAACCACATTCTTCTTTCTCTCATGAACTCCTCTTTGTTCATCATGGATTACAATTAATCCATCCCTACAAGCTAAGTTAAATAAATTTTCTGTAGATACCACTCCAAGCCTTCTCATGCTTGGTCATCTATTGGCATCTCTGCTGGTTTCTCTTTTCTGATTATGACTCCTCCTTGAACCTCTAAGATAACCATCAATGGCCATCTCTTCTGTCCTCTGTGGACTCATCCCGTTCCACCTTGTGAGTGCAAACAACCTCTTCTATCTTTGAGACAAGTACAACACCTGTTATTAATCCCAAGTCATCTCATGGTGACTTTGCTTCTTCTTGGCTCTTCACACAAAAGCCAATGAATCTCAAAACCTCTTACCTCTTACCAATGTATGCTTCAACCATATCACTGCTGCAATTTCTTTCTGCTGCTGTTCAAGCCAAGAACACTTCTTTGCAGGATAGTCTTCAACAAAACCTGTTCTACTTCTCCTCCCAAGGTAGAATATCTTCCATGTACTCTGAAATCTATGCACTTTCATATACTAATCCCGCAATAAACCATTTTTTCATAAACAATTTCAAAATTTTCAAAACATATTACCTCAAATCATTTCTCCAATCTTGCAATGCTGGAATTCCTGAACCTTTCTTTCCAAGGATTCATGGTGAGCTACTCCCTCAGCCTCTACAATAAGCAAGTTTCTTTATCTTGCTATTTCACCTCACCAAAACTCCTTAGGCTTCTTCTAGTAGTCATCTTCTCCTTTGTTCTTCTTAGAGAATCTTTTCTCCCTCTGATACCAAAAAATGATAGCAGGCCTATGACTAGGCCTGTCCAGACACAATCAAGAGCTTGTTACATGCCCGAGGATCACACTACTTCTCTCTAGTGTGCACTTAGCAACATGCCTATCTTCAAAGGTTTAAGAACCTTATTCCTTGCATATCATTTATTAATCCACAACTGACCCTCCTTTTTCTTTTAGCACTCTAGCCAAAACTTGGCTCTTCTCCAAATCAGTGGGCATTCTCCTAGTCTAGCCCAAACTCCAAAACATGCGCATTATCTCTCAAATGCTTACCATTCCACAAGACCTCTTTTCCATAGGCTTAAAGGCTTATTATATTTAACTTAAGCACTTCACTAACTCATACTTACCTTCACTTCAAACTCTTAATCCAAACCGCCTCGGCACATCCTTTCACTCCACCTGATCTCTTTGACTAACACATCATCGATCAACCATCGGGTCACTATCCCGACCAATCTCTGCCACCATTTGACCATCTATTCGTCGTCGGATCACTTCACAACCTACATGAACCGTTGATTCAAGGTTTCATTTGCTTTTTTTCTGTGCAGTCTTAACCCAATACTCTGCACTTCTTCGTTAATCAAACTTCAGGCCAATATCAAATGCATCTCGATTCTTCACAAGAGCTACACACATCCATTTCCTACGCATGAATTCGTCATTTAATTCTGCACATATAAACTTGGAATCTAACTATCATTTCTTATAAGCTCTTCATATATTTCCATCAATCACTTAGATCTTGATTATCACGATCACAGTCTACGAACTCAACATGAATGGTGCCAATTCAAGTCAGTAAACAATAATTCATTTACCCTATGCGCATTCCACCCATTTTACCCAGAAAATGACAGAAATTCTTAAATTCATCAAGACACTCACGAATTTATTCCCTTCACACATGTACCTAGTTATTACAGTATTCTTTTGTAATTCCTTCATGTCCAGACACATTCCTATTCTAACAACGTTATAATACACCCAGAATCATATACTGTGATTCTACCCAATTTCATTGACAGTCACATACAAATTGCAAAACAATAACACAAAGTCATGATAATCTGCCTTTTCATTAAGTAAATAAACTGTACATGCACATCAAAAGAAAAACCCTAAACTCTGTCTATGGCCTGCTCTATATTTTCATGGCCATCTTCCCCTCTCGTCCCTGCCTGGTTCCCCTCTCTGTTTAACTGACTGAACCCTAATTTTATTCCTCTGCTAACTACTAAATCTCTCAAGTTTACTAACAGAACTCCTAAAAAAAACATGTAATGAATCCCTAAATTCCTGTAACAGTTCCTATTTTAGGACTCCAACCCTATCTTCCTATGACTCATTAAAACTAACAACTATAAACATGTATTTACTAATGGTTACTCTCTCGAGTCATCCCAATAGTTCAAAAATATGTTACATGACTCATCCTTTATTGACACCTATCATATATGGTCTTTTATGCCTATGCTTACTATCTAGGAATACAATACTTTTACAATAGATTTACAATGTCTCTTTACAATAGTCCCTTCTTGGACAAATGTCTAGACCTTTAGATATGACTAAACACTTTACACTTGAACTGGAGATCTAATGCTCCTGCATCATAAAGGCAAGAATAAAAAGTAGGTGAAAGAGAAACATGCCACAAAAAATAAACTAGCCATCGAAGCATTGTTGAAAGATTTTAAAAGCCCAATATATATCGATACTTTACATCAAACTCATATTGACAATGCTCACCATTATGGAGAATTATTCTTGCTAATCAAAGATAGGGTAGGGTTTCCCAATTCCTGTATTCCAACAGAAAGACAACAAGATGAGAGGGACAGAGTAAGGAATTTACAAAAATCCTATATTCCTAATGTTTCTACTAGGCTAGGGGTAGTACCCTACGTAGAGATGATTGGGTGACCTATTGAAGATGTAGATGAAGATACAAAATAGATATATCATGAACATACTAAATGTATATCATCATTAGTACCCATTGTTCCCAACATCACTACATGAGAATGAGCTCTCAGGAGGAGTCAATCCTTTGGGAAATTTATTATCTTCTGGAGATAAAATTTCCTTCCATTTAATTGGCTCATTCTGCAAGAAAGAAAATATAATTCGTCGTCGGGAAAAACTTGCCATGATTCTACATTATCAAGAAAATGTGGATGATACAAAGACATCAATGTACAATCAGGCCTTTGAGTAAGTAATTTCCTTTTAGGACTATTTGCAAAAACAACAAGCCTATCAACCATAGAATTCAAGTCTCTCCTTATATGAGTGATGTAAAAATATAAAAGATTTGAGATCAAATACCATAGTGCTTGTGTATGCCTTTTAAGAAACTTGATTGAGGGGGTATACATTATTCTAACCGATTTCACAATAAGTTTAGAATCCCCCAAAATAGTAAGACGATAACAACCAAGATTAAAAGAATTTTCAATTCCAAGGATCAAGGCTTCAAATTTTGTGACATTGTTAGTACAAACAAATTCTAATCTGTAAGAAAAATTGTGAATCTTTCCAACATGAGAATAAAATACAATGCATGATACATTACCCTCACTATAACATGCACTGATCTAGGTGGATATCGGTGGCCACCCAACTTTTCCAATTGGCTCAAAACGATTTTCTGGCAAGTTTGGCAATTAACTATTTTTAGCAGTTTTAACTTCCGAGGCCATTTTGAGGGCCTAAATGAAGGTTTTTCAGGATCGAGCTTATCAAAAATAGATAAATGCATGATTGATCCCAAAACATGAATCTCCTCGATGATACCTTTCCAACGGGCTATAATACACCTAAAACGGAGATCATATGCAAAAGTTACGACCCCAGGAAGTTGATGTACTAACTTACCCAGACGGGGCCCACATGACTTTTGGCGCTTCATCTCCTCGGGTTAGGTTTTTGGATGTCTAGGATTTTTTTCATTCTTGTTTATTGTAAAAAGGCCTTCAGAGCCTCATCGTAATGATCTTCTGGCGAATTATCATAGCCGTCACATATATTCTTAGAGATAAGCCGTCGCCATTCCAACAAGCTTGTTTCCATTGCATTTTACAGTTTCAACTTATTTCCTTATTGAATAGAAAATCAGTTTTACTGTATCTATGTTATTTTGTGTTAAGCACCTATTAATAATCTGTAGTCATTTCGTTCTTCTCATAAAATCCAGATCAGTGGTATTAGAGGGGTCTGCTCCTTGTCGTCTTAATGCATGTCCCCAACAAGGCCAGAGTATAAAGAGTTGGGTCTCAAGCTTGTTTCTCTTGAGGACAAAATATCTCGCACGCCCAAGTGACCTCTCATGGAAGAAGAAAAGAAAGATGACGGGATAGGATATTCTTTCAAACTGTTGATTGAGGAAGTCCTCATGCAACAAAAGAACAAGATGATGGATAGTTTTGCCCAAATCCTTCGACGACTACCAATAGGTGACGCATCTTCTTCGAGTGGAGGCGCCGCCCCCTTCAAGGTACAAATAAACTTTGATATTCCTATATTTGAAGGTCAGATAGATGTAGATGCTGTAGACAAGTGGTTGAATCTACTAGAAGGGTATTTTTCTATCCATAACTTTTTGAATAGAGAAAAGATTACTTTTGCGCTCCTCAAAGCCGTTCTCCATGTTAAAGATTGGTGAGAAAATTTCTATGAGAAAAAGGAAACCGAGGAACCCTCATTATTTACAGTCACGACCACTTGGGAATCCTTTAGGGATGCTATTAAGGAAAAATACTAACCTGTCGAAAGTTATGATGACTTGTATACCAAATGGACCACACTGCGGCAAGAAAGAGATCAAGCACTGCCAGATTTCACAAATATCTTCCATACCTTGCGCACCAAGATGAGTATCAAAGACTCATAGCGACATTTGGTTCTCAAGTATTGTGATGCTCTGCATAGATACATCCAGACCGAAATTGAATTTTTGGACATCTCATCCTTGGGCACGGCCTACCTATATGCTGTCAAAATTGAGCAGAAGCTCAAACAAAAGACGTGGCAATTTGGACCTCGGAAACCCTCACAACAAAATCCAGGAAAGGGCGGCCCCAACCCACATAACAAAGGACAGAGCAAAGATGGACAATATCAGAACAACTAGTCCAAGTCACAAGCAAAGAAGGATACCGAAAAGACAAAGAAAGATATCGGGAAGTGGTGCGACTTCCATAAGAGCCTTTGGCATAAGACTACTGACTGCCACTCAAAGCAGTCGCTGGTGGCTGAAGTGAAAGCCTCTGAATTAGATGCAGGTTCTGACTCTGAGCTAGAACCAGAAAGGGGAAGACAAATCATTGACACGGAACCCAGTGCCACCATTTCTACCACCAAGCTCCAGCGTGGTGAACTAGATGAACCAGAAGAAGGAGAACAACTCTTCCATTCACAGATGTGGGTAAAAGGCACCCCGTTGCACTTCATCATTGATAGCGGTAGCTAGGAGAACCTCATCTCAGCAGAGGTCGTCAAGCGACTGGCCCTGCCGACAACGTTGTACCCACAACCCTACACCATTGGATGGCTCCACCAAGGAAGTGATCTTCGCGTCAACCAACAGTGTCGATTGTCATACGACATCAAGCCCTTCAAAGACTAGGTATTGTGTGATGTTGCTCCTCTTGAAGTTTGTGATGTTATTTTGGCCCAACCTTATTTATGGAAATGTCATGTTGTATATGAGTCTAGGCCTCATAGTGTTATTATTACTTTGAATAGGAAATTTTACAGGATACTCGAGGCAGTCCCACCTAGTGTTATTTCCTTGATCTATGCTAAGCAATGCAGGAAGGTCATCTCTCAGACAGGGAAGTTTGTCTTCTTCGTGATTCACTCTCTGAATAAGTAAAAGATCACAACCACATCCAGGGTCTCTGCGGCCGACCTCTCCACACAGCAGAAGAAAGTAGATAAGTTCATGGAATAATACTCAGATATCTTCTCCTCCCCTACCATGGTACCTTTGCACTGCCAGGTCAAGCACCCCATCGATCTGACCCCTGACGCACTGCTTCCCAATGGGACAGTCTATCACTGCTCTCTGTTAGAGAATGAGGAGATCAAGTGATAGATCCAAGAACTGCTCCACAAGGGGCACATCCATCCCATCTCATCACCTTACGGGAGCCCAATTGTGCTGGTACAGAAGAAAGATGGAACCTGGCGACTCTGCATTGATTACTGGGATATGAATAAAATCACAGTCAGAAAATGGTACCTGATTCCCCGAATCGATGACCTCCTTTATCAACTCATGGGGTACAAATACTTCAGTAAGATTGATCTGAAGTCTGGCTACCACCAGGTCCCGATAGAATAGACAGATGTATGGAAAACCGCCTTCAAGTCAAAGGAAGGCCTTTTTGAATGGTTGGTCATGCCCTTTGGTTTGAAAAATGCTCCAGCCACTTTCATGAGGATGATGGACGATATCCTGTGACCATTCACCAATACTTTTATAGTGGTGTATCTTGATGACATTCTCATTTACAACAAGAATTGGGCCGAACACTTGCAACATATTCAACAGGTTCTGCACACCCTACAGTAACACAAGCTATATGACAACTTGGAAAAATGCTTCTTCGGCATGGACACGTTCCATTACCTGGGCTACATAGTTGATCAACATGGCGTACATGTGGATCCAGCCAAGATCCAAGTCATTCGTGACTGGCCAACCCCAACCACACTCACTGAGCTTCAAAGCTTCTTGGGCCTTGCCAATTTCTACCGCAGGTTCGTGTTGGGATTCTCCCATATTGCATGGGCCCTCAACCAAATAACCAGGGGTGGTGGTAAGGTGCAATATGTGTGGGGTCGGTCCCAACAATAAGTGTTCGACGATTTGAAGCAGTGCTTGTGCTCAATCCCAATACTTTCATTACCATACCTACAACAACCCTTTGAGATCAAGATAAATGCTTGAGACTATGCGATGGGCGTCGTTCTCACTTAGCATGGCCACCCCATGGCCTATCATAGTGAGAAAATATTAGATGCTATCCGTAAGTACCCTACTTACGACAAATAAATGTACTCCATTGTGCAAGCCTATCGCCAGTGGAGACATTACATTCTTGGGAATGAGACAATCATCCACACTGATCATAAGCCACTGCAGTTCATGTATACACAAGGAAAATTGTATAATGATCACCATCAAAAGTGGTCCACATACTCGCAACAATTCCACCTCAACATCAAGTATAAAATAGGAAGCACCAATCGCGTCACTAATTTCCTCAGCAGACCGCCAGTCACGACACTCACCATAGTGCTAGACTCCTGCAACCATGAGACCTATGGATGGCCCCAACTCTATGAGTCAGACCCAAACTTCGCCACCACCTACCAAATGTTGGGTGCAAACACATTTTTCGATAATTTCCATCTTCAGGATGGGTTGTTGTGTCGTCTGGGCCATATCTATGTTCCATCAAGCGAGCGAGTGAAGCTGATCTGGGAATCCCACTACAGTTTGGTGGCAGGACACTTCGACGTCGAAAAGACAATGGCGATGTTACATAAACATTTCTACTGGCTGAAACTTCGACAGGAGGTTAGCAAGTATATCAGGTCCTACACTGCCTGTGCTATTGCCAAACCGACCACTAAGAAACATGGCCTGTACACCCCTCTTCCTACTCCCGACAAGCCATGGGAATCCATTTGAATGGACTACATGTCAGGCCTCTCGTCCACCAAGTGGGGAAATGAATGTGTTATTGTGGTTGTTGATCACTTTTCTAAGGTGGTGATTCTGGTTGCCAGTAAGAAGAACATCATGACAGAGGCCACTGCCAACATTTTCTTTGAACGAGTCTGGGTACATTTTGGAATCTCATAAACCATTGTCTCAGATCGAGATAGTCGATTTCTTAGCACATTCTGGTTGAGCCTCTGGTCACTGCTGGACACCAAGCTCACCAAATCCACGACCTTCCACCCCTAGACAGATGGCCAAACCAAGGTCGTAAATTGAATGATTGTGCATATCCTTCGCATGTATAATTCAAAGCACCCTCACACATGGGATGAGAGCCTTCACTATGTCCAACATAGCTACAACCAAGCCCTGCATAGCTCAACCGATCACAACCCCTTTCAGGTGGGCTTGGGATTCCAACCATTGGGTCCCATAGATGTTGCACTTCCCCTTGCGGTCACCTTGAACGACTCATCTCCTGCTCCAACTGAACCTGACAAAGACATCCATTTCATTGAGTGGATCCAACACATCCTCCAACAGGTTCAGGATATCCTACAAAAGTCCAATGACAAGTACAAGCAACGCCATGATCAACATCGGGTGCCACATAAGTTTCAGGTGGGCGACAAAGTTTGGTTGCACTTGCAGAAAGAATGCCTTACAAGACGCCATCAGAATATTCGCCCACTCCGTTATGGGCCATACACCATCACCAAGGCCGTGTGGGATAATGATTTTGAGCTCAACATTCCTCCTTTCCTTGGCTTGTACCCAATTTTCAACGTGGATCTCCTTCGCCCTTATTTCCCACCATTATTGAACACCTCAGACATAGCCGAACAATTGAAACCAATAGAGATCAACCCCGACTGCATACAACAAGCATCCAATGATCATATTGTGGACACACATATCAAGGGCACTCGACAACAAAGGATCCAACTTTATCGAGTCGTTAAATAAGGACAACTCTTGCACCAAGGCAAGTGGCTCACCCAGTGCCATATTCAGCAGAAATTTCCTCATCTGATGGGGAAAGTCAAAGAAATGGAGACCATTTCTTCCTAAGGAGGGAATATTGATCTAGGTGGATATCGGTGGCCACCCACCTTTTCCATCTGGCTCAAAACAATTTTCTGGCAGGTTTGGAAATTTACTATTTTTAGCAGTTTTAACTTCCGAGGTCATTTTGAGGCCCTAAATGAAGGTTTTTAGGGATTGAGATTCTCAATGATAGCCAAAAGAATTATTGATCCCCCGAAATGAATCTCCTCAATGATACCTTTCCAACGGGCTATCATACACCTAAAATGAAGATCGTATGAAAAAGTTACGACCCCGAGAAGTTGATGTACTAACTTACCCAGATGGGGCCCAGATGAATTTTGGCGCTTCATCTCCTAGGGTTAGGTTTTTGGATGTCTAGGGTTTTTGGCATTCCTGTTTATTGTAAAAATTCCTTCAAATCCTCATTGTAATTATCTTTTGGCGAATGAGTGCAGTCGTCACATCTCTTCTTAGAGATAAGCCACCACCATTCCAACAAGCTTGTTTCCGCTGCATTTTACAGTTTCAGCTTATTTCCATATTGAATAGAAAACCAATTTTACTATATCTCTATTATTTTGTGTTAAGCACCTGTTAATAATCTGTAGTCATTTCATTCTTCTCATAAAATCCGGATCATGCACCATCAAAATGCGTGTGCCGCATTCCATCTTTAGGATCCGAAGGGGGTGTGACAGAATTATTATCTTCTTCCAGAAAAATAGAGTATACACCCATGTCTTGCTCAATATAGTTTAGATGAGGTTGTGGATGTCTCTCTATATAATGTGAGTGATGCATGAGTGTTTTCCCTCCAAAAATCAGCCTTGTTGATTAGGCCTAAGGGGTATTTGAATTTACTAAGGGAGTGGGTTCCTTAAATTTTAATTATTGTAATTTCCTATGTTTTGTTTAAATTCTAGAAGGATTGTATTAGTTGGAGTGAGGTTTATTTGAATGTTATAGAATCTGCCTTGATTAAGAAAATCTCAAGAGTTTGTAGAGATATAGAAATATATTAGGATAAATGAGGATATTGTGGATCTAAGGGACCCTGGGAGTTGTTAAGGGAGAGATTTTAGGATCTGAACCAAATTCTAGTGTCAGAATCCTTCATTTCAAATGTTTCAAGCCTAAGGTAATTTGGATTATAATTAGACAAAGAGAGAGAGTAATATGAGTGCAAGTAAAAAAGTCTAGATGTGGCCAAAGGGCAATGAATTGTAAATCGGGCCAAAAAATGCGAGGAGGCCTTGTGTAAATTTGTGTATAAAGATTTATTGATAGAAATCTGTGTGTTTATTAGTTCTCAGTATCAATGTGGAATTTGGATCTCTTCCATTGTAATTGTGTTCCTATGTTGAATGATTGAAGTCCAGATCAAACTCTTGGAATATTGTTGCTGGTTTCGAGACATTAATTGTGTTAAAACTCTCAATCGTATAAGGAAGGATCAATCGATTCGAGTTGAAAAAGAATTGGTTTGGAATCAAGATTGAACCTGAGATTAAACTTATACTCTGAGAGTACGTGAATCGAGGGCCAAATGTCTTTAATGGATGAGATTAAACCCTTTGCAGGTGTCAAGGAACAATGACCGTCTGATCGAGATCAAGAGTTAATCAAGACCATGGATTACAGTTCCCGAGTTTTAACTGCACTTTTTAAGTATGGAAGACTAAGTTTAGATTAGGGTGAACCCCTTTCCATATAGATGGTCAGAATCGTCAGGGTACTTCGTTGTATCATCGAGACTTGGCGAAATCAGAACCCAAGTTTTCTGTTAGAATCGTCGACGATTATACAACTTGTGGATTGTTGGGATTCATCACATCGGGGTGAAAACTCCACTTAAAGGTCATCGATGATGAGCAAGCTGATGACGGTGAAGATAAGACATGCTTCAAGAGATCAATAATGGAGATCTAATCAGAGGGAGGTAGATACAAAATCCTTGGAAAAAAACATGGTAGATGATGAGTTGAGACGAAGCCTAGGCACAAAGAAGGCAGATAGATCATGATCGTTGATCACAAGAGATCAATTGTGGAGGGTGATACATTGGATCGAAATCACGTAGCGCCATTAAATCTAGATTGATGGTGGTGATCAGATCTGGATGGATGCTTTTCCAGAATCAGTGATTGAGAACACATCATCAGGAGATTGATGATAGAAACTTTCCCAACTCTACCATGAGATCGTAGACGACGATAAAGGTAAGGTGATCGACGATGAGAATTGATCAAAGGAGAGGTCAATGGTGGGGATTAATAGTTCGATAATCTAAGGGAAGCTTATCCAAATCAACAATGAAGAGTTGATCGATGAAGAATATTAATGATGAGGATCTATTAAAAAGTGAACCAGATCAAAGATTTTGGAAGAAGTTACATGGCGCCATTCTGTTGGAGCGAAAGTTTTAGAGTGGGGACTTGTGTCATCGAGTCCGATAGATAATCAGACTTATGGTGTAGATAATCCAACAAAGGCGTCGATAAAAAAAACATCAGGGATGACGATAAAACGCTTGGTCATGAGTTGGGATCATATGGAAGGATAAGCGATCAGACCCTAGTGAATAGTTCATCTTCAGGAGAAATATAACTTATATGCACCGATACTCTAAAGGGGAATCATCGACAATGATATTGTTGTTGTCAGATCGAGACAACTGAGTGTTGTAGTTTCTCCCCAATAAGAAAATGTTAATGATGACACCCAACACAAGGTCATAGCTTTGGTTCTATGGATTAAGGAATGGTCGCCGATGAGTGAAGGAGCTGGCGGTAGGAAGCCTTAGTGCATGGTTATAGTGTTTGGTCGCTTGAAGGAAAAGGAGGTTAGTGTCGATCCAAAAGGTTCTTAAGGTAAACACTTTGTACACAACCCCTTGAAATGGACTGGCACATAACAAAGGATCTAAAACTCTATTTGTGAGGATTTTGGGCCTGATTGATGGAATTTGAGAGTGCTCAAGTTCGAAGCACACACAGAGTAATCCATACTCTGCATTCCTGTGAAAATTCGACCAGGAGATCGCCATCAAGTGGTATCAAAGTGTAGTTATTCTCTTTGGATTTCTATGAGGGATACCATACAGATGATGAAAATCACATAGGATCTTGTGCAGGGGAAGGCTAAGGAAAAATGAAATTCTGCAACAAGATATTTGTAGGCAAATGACAATTTCAGTAAGGAGAGTGTTGAGTAGAAATGTGAAACTAATATGGGGTGAGTTCCTGGAGAAGAATATTATGTAGAAAAGCATAAAAAGGAATTGGATATACAATTTCTTTAATGGGTTACTACAAAATTGAGATCATTCCAACCAAAGAAGTAGAGTTGGAAATAAATGTTTGAAGAACAAGCTCATGGAAAGATCTTGCAAGTATTTTCCTGAAGTTTGTTGGATTACTGAAAGGAGGGGTGAATAAGTAATATAGATTTTTAATCCTTTTTAAACAGAGTATATAAGTGTTGTTTATCTTTATGATCAATTTACCAATATCATTCAACAAGTGCAGAATAAATAAACCATGAATAATGAACAATCATACACATACACAGTACACCAATATTTTTAGGTGGAAACCTAATGCGGGAGAAAACCACAATGATTTTTCTTATATGTCTTTAATAATTAAATTCATTGGAAGCACCAACTTCCTTTGTTCTCCAGCTGCAATTAGAAGGAGCTTCCAACCCCCTATACTTTTAGGCTACAACCTGAGGGAAGCTCCAACTCCCCAATTCTCTAGCTACAACCAGAAGGAGGCTACAACCCCCTATGTTCTCCAACTACAACCGTAAGGTGGATACAACCACCTATCCTTTATTTTTCCAATCACCCTGAAATATAAGTGTCAAATAACTGATGAAAACACTTCCACACTGTCACTGTGAAATATACCATTGTAAACATGTACCAATCTGTGCCAACAACCTGTACTAATAACCTATAGTCAACCTATACCAATAACCTATAATCAACCTGTACCAATAAATTGTACCAACATATACCAATAACGTGTACCAATAATCTCCTCAATAGATCATATTTTATAACATAGTTCTCATACCCAATATCTCAAGAATATCACTCAAACCATGTGCATCTATGTCTCTCTAGTCATGTGCCATACATATGCATACAATCATAATCATGTGTAACAAACCCTCACATGGAATAGACATCAAACCCTCACTGTTATGCAATGTCAAACTATACCAACAACTTTAGCAACACATCATAACCAAAATCCATGAACCATGTACCAAGAAATAAAATGTATGCCTCAACACTCAAACAAGATGTACCAATGATAAATACTAGACATACCAACACTGTATTTATGTATATCTATCTCACACAGTAAGTTCCATATAACCAACAACCTCTCTATGGAAAATCCTCAATATCCCATAACCATGTCTCATGTAGACAACAATATCCAACTACACATAAGAATATGACATACCTTTTGAATATGTAGATAGATCTGTTGTATATGATCACCGTAGAACTTCTTGGGAACTCTGCTTAAGCTCTAGGGACCTATCACCAACATGTCCTCAAGTTTTCATGACCCTTTTTAGATGTACGTGACCTGTCCTCTTTCAACCCGTGGATGTACGTAACCTGACCTTCTATGGCCCGTGTATGTATGCGACCTGACCTTCTACAACCCGTGTACAACTTCATAAAACTAGGGTTTTCTTCAAATTCTGTAACTTCAAAACTTTCGTCGTCAACCCTACTTTTCTACTTCATACTTGTGTAACTTCAGATGTATCAATGAGTACCTGCAATAAAATTTTCACAAAATAATAGATATTCAATGTGCTCAATAGGTGCTAATAAGAGATCCTTTCTCTCTTATTTATACTCTCCAAGTAGCTTCCTCTAAGGGTTACTTTCTAATTGTTTTACCCGACTTCCTTCTTTTAGAGATAACCCACTTCTAACCACTTTGTCCACTTACAACCACTTTATCCAAAAATAGTAATCTCACCACTTCTAGTTGCAACTAATTTATTTTTAATTATTTTCTTTTTGCAACAACTTAACTCATGATTAACTCCTAGTTACAACCACTTTGAATAGTAACTTCTTCTAGGAGATTCTAGAATAAATTGACTTATTTGACCTTCTAGGGGCTTCTAGATAACTCCTGAGGGTTCTCCAACTTTAGTAACCCATATCTCCTCAACCGTGAGGAACTATGTGACATACCACATATCACTGAAAACAACATGACATGTACTATCAATCTAGAATAGTCTCACTTGAAAATTCACTGATCTTTATTACATTATTCCTCAACCAAAATTGGGTTCCTTAACCATATTGTTGGGGCTACCAGAATTGCCTCAGGGGTTGACATCAATGACAACCAACCCAATTAATCAACAATATCCCCCTTTGGCATTGGTGACAACACTCTGATGCAACTCTGAAGTCATATCGCTCATGCTCCCCCTATGACCATCACTCCCCTTGGAATATTGCCTCTGTGCTATCTCTCCAAGTATCTGATGAATCTCTTTCCCCTTTTGACATCAATGGCAAAGGTAACTTCCCGTTGAGGCTACTCCCCCTGATTGAGTTGTCCTTGGGGATACTACCCCTGACTGAACTCTCCCTGAGACTTCTCCCCCAAATTGAACTATCCTCTTTATGGTGCTTCCTTTTGTAAATCTAAGACATATAAGAATAACATTCAAAATTCATTATGGTGCAGAAAATATGCCAAGTTTCTGGTGAAGATACTCAATATCCTCCCTTGGAAACGGTTTTGTAAAGATGTTTGCAATTTGTTCTTTGGTCCCAATATACTCAACTCGAATGTTCTTCTTTGCAACCTGTTCCCATAGAAAATGAAACTTTATTGGAATGTGCTTCATCTTGGAGTGCATCACTAGATTCTTTGAGATACTGATGACACTTGTATTATCACAATATATCAGAATGGGCTCATCATACTCAACTTGTATATCTGTCAATGTTTGTTTCATCCATAGAACCTGTGTACAACATGTTGTTGCTGCAATATACTCTGCTTTGGCTGTAGACAAATATACTTATGACCCTTTCTTGCTTAGCAAAGATACCAAACACTCACCCAAGTAGAACGTTTCTCCACTTGTACTTCTCCGGTCATGAATGCAACCTGCCCAATCTGCATATGTGTAGGCAATAAGTGATAAATCCTTTCCTTTTGGATACCATAATCTAAATTCTTATGTACCCTTGAGATATCCAAATATCCTCTTTACTGCTAGAACATGTGATTCCTTTGGTGCTTCTTGAAATCGTGCCACTTGTCCAACTGCTTGCAGTACATCTGGTCTGGATGTTGTCACATAAAGTAAGCTGCCAATCATTGACATGTACTACCTCTGATCTGTAGACTTTGAATCATCATATTTACTTAACTTACAACTGGTCTGCATAGGAGTATTGAATGGTTTGCAATATTCCATTCCAAACCTCTTTAGCATTTCTTTGATTTACTTGGTTTGAGATATAAAAATGCCTTTGTTGCTTTGACATATCCGAAGACCCAAAAATAAGGATAGTTCTCCAAGTAATGACATTTCAAACTCATTTTTCATATCCTTTGCAAATTTTTGTCTCATCCTGTCAACATCACTTCCAAAGATAATATCATCAACATAAAATTCAACTAACATAATACTATCTTGATTTACCTTGATGTAAATGTTGTTGTTTGCATTCTCTTTTTTGAACCCTTGTTGCTGTAAGTATCTGTCCAGTATGGAATACCATGCTCTGGGGGCCTGTTTGAGACCATACAATGCCTTCTTCAACCTGCAAACATACTTTTTGTTATATGACAACTGAAATCCTTCTGGTTGCTTAATGTAGAATTCTTCTTCTATATCCCCATTTAGGAAGGATGATTTCACATCCATCTGATACACTTTAATATTCTTAGAGTATGCATAAGTGAGGATCAATATGCTTTCTTCCATTCTAGAAACTGGGGAAAATGTCTCTTCAAAGTCTGTACCTTGAACATGAGCGTATCCTTTACATTCCTATATAGCTTTGTTTCTGGTAACATGTCCATCTTCATTCATTTTGTTTCTGAAGACCCACTTTGTGTCGATCACATTCTTGTATATTGGCCTTGGAACTAGTTCCCAAGTGTCATTCTTCTCTATCTGATCCAACTTTTCATCCATGTCTTTTATCCATAATTAATCCTTGTTGGATTCTTCAAAACTGCTTGGCTCAATTGTAGATAAGAGTGCTAGGTGCAATTGTTCTGGTGAACAAATTCTTCTTCTAGTCTCAACTCTTGCATCTTTTTTCCTGATAATCTGATCTGATGGATGATTCTTCTGTATTTCTCTCTTAGGTGTCTTTTGAGGTACTTGAATATCTTTTTGTTCTTTCTTTTGTACTTCTAACTTCTCTTCTTCATATTCCTCATCTGCTACTTCTTCGTCCTTTGCTTCTTCTTCGTGAACCTGTTCTATTGAATCATTTTCTTCTTCCTTTATTCTTCATCCACTTGTCTCATCAAATTTCACATTGATGCTTTCCACAATTTTGTTGAGACTTAGATTGAAACAGTTATATTATTTCCTTGTATTCGAGTACCCAATAAGTATGCATTTGTCCACACGAGAATCAAACTTTCCCATTCTGCCATCTTCTCTTTTGATGTAGCATTTACTTCCAAAAACTTTGAAGTGCTTCACATTTGCTGGTCTTCCTTTCCATAGCTTGTAGGGAGTTTTATCATTGTTGTTTCTAAGCATTCCTCTGTTTTGAATGTGAATTGTTGTATGCACTCCATGTGCCCAAAATACGTTTATCAACTTGGAATCCATTAACATAGTTGGAGCCATTTCCTATACTGTAATGTTCTTCCTTTCAACGACTCCATTATGTTGTGGTGTCCTAGCAATGAAAAATTTCCATTTTATTCTATGCTTACTTCAAAAGTCCATAAATTCCTTTGAAGTAAACTCTCCTCCATTTTCAGATCTCAAACATTTGATTTTCGAATATATCTTATTTTCAACCATCTCCTTGTATATCTTGAAGTTCTTGAATGCTTCTAAATTTTTCTTGAGAAAACAAACTGCAATCATTCTCGTATAATCATCAATCAATAGCATAAAATATTTCTCACCTTTCAACCCCTTTGTTCTAGTTGGTCCAAATAGATCAATATTCACAATTTCCAGCGGCTTTGTTGTGGAGTATTCCTTTGACTTGAAATTGGTCTTGGTTTTCTTTCCTTGTTGACAATGCTTACATAAAGTGTTGGTTGGCTTTGTGATCTGGGGAATTTCTCTGACTGCTTCCTTTTTGCCAACTTTGACAAGATTATCAAAGTTTATGTGACCCATTCTTCTGTGCCATAGCCAAACTTCATCTTCCTTTCCTAAACAACAATTTTCATTTCCAATTTCACTTAATACATATATGTTGCTTGAAGTTCTCACAGTTGTCGCAACCACTCTTCCTGAACCTATTTTTCTTATCTCGCACTTCTGTGAATAAAACACAAGTTTGTGACCTTGGTAACACATTTGACTTACACTTAGAAGATTGTGTTTCATATCTTCCACTAGTAGAACATTCTATGCTTTGGTATCCTTATTTCCAATTCTGATTGTGCCTCTTCCAATGAGTCTGGATGAGTTGTTGTTCCAAAGGAGATTGATCCATCTCTTTCCTTTCTCAAAGTTAGAAACCTATCCTTATCATCTGTCATGTGCTTTGGGCAACCACTGTCAACATACCATCCATGTTTCTTGTGTTTAGCTTGTAGAGAAAGTGTCTATTCTCCATTGTTGTATTGATTATTCTTCCTTATCCATATTATTTGAGGTTCCTGTCTATGACTGTTGTTATTCTATTGTGATTCTCTTGGAGGAACTATCATTCTACAATCTTTGGCCATGTGTCCAAATTTGTTGCACTTGTAGCATTCCATTTCAGTACTAAAGGATTCAAACTAGTTATAGCTTTTGTTTTGTGTTTCACTAGGCCTTCTTGAATAATCATTTGATACATAACTTTCACGATTGTCTCTGTTCCTGTTATTTTCTCTGCAATTCACAATCTTATGTCCAAAATTGTTACATGAATAACATAAACCAAGAAATATAGTTTGATACCTGGGAGTTGTAGATATTATAAATTGAGTTACTCTTCTGAACCCTTCTTCTTCTTGAGGCCTTCTTGTTTCTGACTATCACTGATTCTGAAATTTGAATCTTCTAGGTGGAGGAGTGTCTATGCGATCTTCCCTGTAATTGTTTTTGTCTCCTATGACTGTATCCGCGTAGCTTCTTGTTTGTGTTTCTTGATCTGTTGTTTTGGAGTTTGATCCTTTTTTTTCCTAGTTGTATCCTAGTCTAGAATTGTTGTGATTTGGCCTTTGACTGCTAATAATATCGTTCAAAACTTTGGAGTTGTTCTGCATGTTTTTCTTTTGAAGATATTTTCTCAATGTGACAATATCTACTTCCAAATTTCCAATGGTCCTGTCTCTTTCTTCTATCTTTTCTATGAGTGTTTCTTCAATTCTCTTATCTTCATCTACTTGGATTTTTAATTTAGTAATCATCTGCAAAAGTTCTTCAGTTTGAATTCTAAACTCCTCTTCCTTTAGTTCTTCCCAAAGTGCCTTATTTTTCTTCTTCTCTCATTTTATAACTTCTATGGCACTTAACAATTCTTCTTTGTAGTCAACTTCTGCCTCTTCATATTCTTCTTCAGAACATTGTTCATCACTGTCTTCTACTGCTATGAATAGAACCCTTTTTGTATCACGTTCATTGACTTCATCTTCGTCTGATGAAGCGCTGCCTTCTTTAGTGCAAAATTTTTTCTTGAAAAAATTATTTTTGGTTATTTGCCTTTATATGTTTGTTTGTTATTTCAATTATCTTCTTCATTCCTTTTCTTTTTCTTATGGGGACATTTGTTATAAAAATGACCAATTCCATCACAATTAAAACAAATCAATGGAATCTTACCCCTATATTTGTCAGTTCCCTTTTTTAGTCTTCTAACAAAGTTGACTACTTCTTCATCATCTTTTGAGATGTCAGTGCTACTGCTATCTAACTTTTCCTTTTGATTTCCCTTTTTCTTTGACGTCTTGGATGCTTTAAATGATATTTCTTTTGTAATCAGATTTTCTTTGTTTGTTCTCATCTCATAAGTTATGAGAGTCCCATGCATCTCATCCATGGTCAGTGTAGCTAGATCCTCTCTCTATTCTAGTGTTGAGATATTTGAATCAAATCTCATTGGTAGAGATCTCAATACCTTTTTGACAATGACCTGTTCCTTTACCTCATCTCCAAATCATTTGATACTGTTTACTACTTCATCAACAAGTAGAAAGTAGGCAAATATGTTCTCATCATTCATCTTCAGTTGTTTGAATTTTGCTCTGAAAATTTGAAGTTTAGCTTCTTTGAATTTCTCATCTCCCTCGTATACATTCTTCAACTTGACCTAGATGTCCTTTGCGAAATCACAATGCATAAATTTGGTGTATATTGATTTACACAAACCATTCAAGAGTGCAATTATATTTCTTGAATGATTTTCTTCAAGTTTATTTTCATCTTTATCTGTTGGAGGAACAATTGGTGCTTTGTATCCATCTACCACTGATTGCCAAACATCAAATATTATTTCATGTATGTGTGTATTCATTCTTCTACTCCAGAAGGCATAATATTCCCCATCAAACTGTGGTATCCCAATCTTAGAGTAATCCATGATCTCCTTCTAGTGGTTAAATTGTCTCTTGAAGGACCTAATCTGATTCCAATTGTTGGATTACTGAGAGGGGGGGGGGGTGAATCAATAATAGATATTTATAATCATTTTTAACCACAATATATAAGTGTTGTTTATCTTTATGATCAATTTACCAATATCATTCAACAAGTGCAGAATAAATAAACCATGAACAATGAACAATCATACACATACACAATACACCAATATTTTTATGTGGAAATCCAATGCGGGAGAAAACCACAAAATGTTTGTTCTTATATGTCTTTAAGAATTACATTCATTGGAAGCACCAACTTCCTTTGTTCTCTAGATGCAACTAGAAGGAGGCTCCAACCCCCTATATTTTTAGGCTACAACTTGGGGGAAGCTCCAACTCCCCAATTCTCTAGCTACAACCCCCTATGTTCTCCAGCTAGAACCAGAAGGTGGCTACAACCACCTATCCTTACCTCATTCAACCTCCCTAAAACATAAGTGTTAAATAACTAATGAAACCACTTCCACACTGTCACTGTGAAATATACCATTGTAAACCTGTACTAATATGTGCCGACAACTTGTAACCAACTTGTACTAATAACCTGTAGTCAAATTGTACCAATAACCTATAACCAACATGTACCAATAAATTGTACCAATACATACCAATAATCTCCTCAATAGATCAGATCTGATAACATAGATCACATACCAAATATCTCAAGAATATCACTCAAACCATGTGCATCTATGTCTCTCTAGTCATGTGCCATACATATGCATACAATCATAATCATTTGTAATGAACCCTCACATGGACTAGACATCAAACCCTCACTGTTATGCAACCTCAAACTATACCAACAACTTCAACACCACATCATAACCAAAATCCCTCAACCATGTACCACAAAATCCCTCAACCATGAACCAAGAAATACAAGATATTCCTCAATACTCAAACAAGATGTACCAATGATAAATACCAGACATACCAACACTATATTTTTGTAGATCTAGCTCATACAATAAGTGTCATACAACCAACATCCTCTCTAGGGAAAATCCTCAATCTCCCATAACCATGTCTCATGTAAACAACAATATCCAACTACACATAAGAATATGCCATACCTTTTGAACATGTAGATAGCTTTGTTGTATATGATCACTATAGAACTTCGTGGGAACACTACTCAAGCTCTAGGGACCTTTCACCAACATCTCCTCAAGTTTTCATGACCCTTTTTTAGATGAATGTGACGTGTCCTCTTTCCACCCGCGGATGTACACGACCTAGACTTCTATGGCCTGCGTATGTATGCAACCTAGCCTTATACAACTTTAGAAAACTAGGGTTATCTTCAAATTCTGCAACTTCAAAACTTCCACCGTCAAGCCTCCTTTGCTACTTATGACTTGCATAACTTCAGATGTATCAATGAGTACCTAGAATAAACCTTTCACAAAATAATATATATTCAATGTGCTCAATAGGTGCTAATAAGAGGCCCTTGCTCTCTTATTTATACTCTCCAAGTAGCTTCCTCTAGGGGTTACCTTCTAACTGTTTTATCCAACTTCCTTCTTTTATGGCTAACCCACTTCTAACCACATTGTCCACTTACAACCACTTTATCCAAAATATTAATCTCACCACTTCTAGTTGCAACTAATTTATTTTTCATTATTTTCTTTTTGCAACAAATTAACTCATGATTAACTCCTAGTTACAACCACTTTGACTAGAAAACTTATTCTAGGAGCTTCTAGAATAAATTAACTTCTTTGACCTTCTAGGGGCTTCTATATAACTCATGAGGGTTCTCCAACTTCACTAAGCCACATATCCTTAACCATGAGGAACTATGTGACGTACCACATATCACCGGAAACAAAATGACATGTACTATCCATTAAGAATAGTCTCACTTGCAAATTCAATTATCTTCATTACATTATTCTTCAACCAAACTTGGGTTCCTTAACCATACTACTGGGGCTACCATAATTTTCTACCAGACTTGCTGCAAGGGTTGACATCAATGACAACCAACCCAATTAATCAACAATGTTTTACACTTAACTATGGTAAAATCATATTTATATTTGCAGGTAGTAGTAACATGAGAGAAAGGATATTGTAGCACCCATTACAACCAGTGAAGTTGTAATAGAGAAAGAGGGAGAAAGCGAAGCTCTCAAGTGAAGAAGCTTGTGGAAGAAAAAAATTGCAGCAAGGGATGTTGTAAAAAATACCAGCTGAACATTGGAAGTAAGGAGAAAAATACAAGTTATTAGAAGAGTGTAGTAGGTGCAGAGCTAGAGAAGAACAGAGGATGCTCATAAGGTTACAAAGGAGAGAAATAGTGATACCAAAAGGCCATGATCATGAGAAATCTTGATGAGGTATTGAGTAGAAAGATGCATAAACTTGCTATAGAGGAGGCTTGATGCAACTCACAGTGAAAAAGGAGAAGCTCACCAAGGGAAGAGATTTAGATGAATATTGATAGTCATGACAGAGGTTCAAAAAGAATCCACAACTAGAGGAAAGAGAATTCCAGAGAGATTGGCAGAGAACAGATGAGTTAAGAGGATATTGGCAGAGAACTTGTTGAGTTAAAGGAAGGAATCAAGATAATTAAGGAGCTTCTACAAGAGAGTGATGAATACCAAAGACGAGGTTGGAATGTGAGAAAAAAGGTTAAATGACCTATTGTGCATTTGTTTATGAGGAAATTGATGCACATAATGAATTTTTTTCTCAGGATAGAGGAAAAGTTGAAGAGGAAGAAGAGGCATAGATTGAGTGCTTCATTGGAGAAATAGAAACTCAAAGGATATGAGTTTGGACAAAGGTAAATGATGGGAGAAGGAGTTCACTTCTATGAACTAGAAAAAAGGACCATTCATTGGAGAGGATGATGATGAAGATGTTGAGGGGAGACCTATTGAGAGTCTCATGAACCATTGGGAAAGTTTAGAGAAATGTATGGGGATGATGTCAGTGACATCAAATGAGACCATAGGGCCTTATATTTTTAAAACTAATGATTTGTGTATGTTTGAATATTGTGCAAAGGATGAAGCTAGAAAGTCATTTAGGACTTTCTTAAAGATTGTTGAAGGTGGAGATATGCTTCCTAAAGGAATATAAGTCGAAAATAATATGAATTATGTTATGAAGAAAGATGAGATATTGTCATCTCATAAAAATAGTCACGGTGAATACTATACACAACTTGCAAATGAAATTGTTGAAGAAGTCGATGCTGATGATGAAAGTTTGATGAGGTGCTCATGCCATCAAAAGGAGATGATGCCGGATGAGACCTAGGAGTATAATGGATTTAAAATTAATCATTAGTGTGTGTACGTAGGTTATGAATACAACCAAAAAGAAAATGAATAAGTTGAAAAGAAGCATTCAGATGCCATGATGACAAATTATGATGAAGATCTAAAATTATTATAAGAGTGGTTGATCAAACCAAAGATTAATGAAGACTGCATAGTTTTTGCAGACACGTAGTATCCAATGATATCTGATATGCAAGAAGAATTATAGGCATCAAGATAAGAAGAAGAATTATTAGTTATTCAAACTAATTATTTGTCTGAGTATGTGAATCTTAGGCAACTAGAGGATGCAAAGCTGTCCAAAGGAAACGAAGATGAAGATAGGAAGAAATCGTAGGTTGTATAATTTTGAGAGTATTCCCATGGACCTAATGACATTAAGGGAGTTGACGTCGAGGAGTTGGAAACAACCATACAAATTCCACATGAAGGACAGAGGCATCAAAAGGCAGAGCTGGACATTGAAATTGATGAGTTGTGGAAGTTGATGAGGAAGAACTCCAAATGGAAATACCATGGGATGAAAAGGACCGTTAGTCACAAATTGCTGTTGGACGAGAGAGACTACATCAGTACAGTGAAAGGAAACCAAGCAATTAAGATATGATATCCTAGAAAATATCAAACATAGCTACATCAACAAGACAACAAGATGAGTAAGAAACAACAAAATAAAGTTTGGGATCCTGGAAAATGAGGGACAACAGTGAAGAAAACATGTAGCAGAGCATATGGACAACATCGATAGTGGAGTCAAAGAGGACTAAGAAATTGAAGACACATGATCGAGAGATCATGAAAATTTTAACCCTGGGAGTCTGATACATGAGCATTTCCCCCCAAAAAATCATCCTTATTGATTAGGCCTAAGGGGTCTTTGAATTTACTAAGGGAGTGGGTTCCCTAACTTTTAATTATTGTAATTTCCTATGTTTGGTGAAATTCTAGAAGGATTGTATTAGTTGGAGTGGGATTTATTTGAATGCAACCAGATATGTCTTGATTAAGAATATCTTGAGAGTTTGTAGAGATCTAGAAATATCTTAGGATAAATGAGGATATTGTGGATCTGAGGGACCATAGGAGTTGTTAAGGGAGAGATTTTAGGATTTGAACCAAATTCTGGTGTCAGAATCCTTTCATTTTAAATTTTGTAATCCTAAGGGAAATTGTATGGGAATT
>ML790343.1:54719-66860 GCA_009831015.1 Picea engelmannii | reverse complement strand
ATTTTTGTCTCTGGATTCATCAAAAAGGGATGACAAGTCTGCATAGGGAAATGGAAAAAGGCTCTTTGTGCAAGATGGAAATGGTGAGGAAAATCTTGCTATAACAGATGCCCCCCAATGTGTGAGATCAGAGGAGTATCTGCGATGGCCAAAATACATTATAAATAACCCAGAAGTGGAGTGGTGTAAACCCAGTTGGACAGACTAGTTTCTCATTACATTCTGTGTTGACTTTACATACATGGTTGCCAATAGAATACACTGCAGATCCATGTGGAAAATATACCAAATAAGTGTCCGTGGCCATGAATAGGAAAATACAAATGCATTTAAATGCAAAAAGTTTTTATAATCATGAACAAGGCCCAGTAGAACCAGTCTCAAAACCAATCTAAAGGTAACTGTATACAATGGAGTAAAATCTGATGTCCCATGATTACTGAAGTCAAATAGGTGTTGGTCCAATGAAAAGGAAGAAACAACTCAGGAAAGATGTGGCCACATAGTGATGTCTTCAAGTCTTCTACACTATCCGCCAAGGGTGCAAGTATACATCATGTGAATAAAGGAGTTGAGGTCGAAGACAATGAGAAATTGTTTGAATATTGGTCATTGAGGTATACCATTAACAAACACGAGACAACCTACCAATAATGAAAGTAGGTATCAAGGTAACGAGCACATTCCTACAAGTGTGAATAAATGAGTCGGTGTCGAACATCTGAGGAATCCATTGATCAGGAGACATTGATGTATTCCCATATGTCAATGGTGAGAGAGCCTACCACTAATGACTACAAGTCTCAAGGTACTCATAAAAATCTAGGTCCCATATCCAAAATAAATGAGCTGAAGTCGATGGACAAAGACCCACTGAAAGGAGAGAATTAAGGCATCTCTCATCAATCAACATGAGGAACAAAGCAAGAGATTCATAATTTGGTGGAGATCGGACGAAGAACACATTCACGAACCAACGACCCCATGCGTCTTTCGCGTGTGCCAAATGCAAGAGGTACACGAAAAAGACCCTCTTAATAGAAAGCAATGACTAAAACTGTTGACAAAGGCGAGGAAACCACCAATATGACTATTGGTATCCAATACGCTGCACAAATCCCGAAGTGTGAATAGATGTCTTGTTGTCGAACACAAGGGAAACCACCCAGTCAACGACCAATGATGAAATGTCGATTATTGGGTTCAAGGTGACCTACCAATGATGAAATTAGGGCCAGGGTGCATGATAAGACCATAATATCATGTGATTCTGAGACAAATTGAGGGTATGACCGACATGCAAAGTCAAGATTTCTGAGGAATGGCCGACACAGGTTGATAGACTTCCTTTGAACAAGAGCATGAGACATATGGTAGACTCCGAAAACATAGACTCAATGATGTAACTATTAGATGCAGGAGGCATCAATAATGTCCTCTATAGGGACTGGAAGAGTAACAAGTCGGTAGAGAAAACTCTGTAACAAGATCAACTTCCTAAGGCCATGATAAACCCAAAATTATGATGACACAAGGACTTAATAAATTTTTTCTCTGTTCAAAGGTGATACAACTGCTGCCAAATATAATATAATACTCCATTCCCACCCACCTTTTTTTTTTTTTCATAACAAATGAATGCTATGATACAAAGGAGGAAACATGTGTCGCAAGAAAGCAAAACTAGTTCTAGCAGTGGAATGTACCTATGCTCAATGCAAGGAAATGCATGCGGGAGATGGACACTTGGGGTGATGTTCCCTCCAGGGTATAGGGTGTCAAATTGAGAAAGATATAAACAAGGCTCTGCTTGGTTGAGGATGCAAAAACTGCTTAGGAAATAGTTTATAATGCAAAGTAAGAACCGGCTAAAGGCTCAATACTGCAAGCGAGGGCATGAGATGCAATCACAACTTAACGCCAACAAATGTCCTTTTTATTATGTATTTTATTCTACTTGGTTTGAAAAAGGGATAAACTTGTGACAAATAGACATCTTTTCAAATCCAATTTACGAGTGTGAAAAAGACAAGTTCACTCGGCGATATTATCTATTTTTGGTAACGAGTTGGAAAAAGATTAACTAAGACTCATGATCTTTCAAATCCAATTTAACGAGTGTGAAAGGGACAAATCACTCGGAAATATTTTCGGTTTTTAGACGAGTCGGAAAAGAGCTTAAATAATACTCATTGATGCTACTCTAATCAACATGTAAAGGGGGAGGCCATGGCTCCCATACCGGTCTTCTGCGAAAGGTCAGTATCTTATAGATAGCTGACAAAAGCTTGGGAAAACCCAAAGCTCTCCAAGTTGAGGAGGAGAAAGTGCTAATGGAGTATATAGTCTCCGTGATGGTTCATATAATGTCTCTTACTGGAAAAGACATAGGGGGGGTATGGGATGCCCCATTAGGTCATCCCAATCGAAGGGAACCTCATCAGGACTTGGAGGGAGAGCACTCGGGGGAAGAATAAATCTCTCTCGTTCAGAAGGAGAAGGATCTGGCATGTTGATGTCATGACTGAAGGATGTATCGCTCTCTGCACGAAGAGTGGAATTGACCAAAGATTTCACTGGTATGACCACCTCTTTAGATATAGGCTGAAGAGGATGCATGGTGATAGGTATAGCAGATGCAACATCTTTGACCATGGGGGTGAGGTCAGGAGAAGGCAACACCGTGTCACTCAAAGGAGGAATAGGGTGAAGGGAAACTATAGATGTCTCAGAATCTGAAGGGATCTTGGGAGAACTCCATACTCCTGGTATCTCGGTAGTAGCCAGACACAAACAAGTAAGATGACCTCCTTCACAAGTCCTGCAAAGGAATTTAGGTTTACGTCTGAGACGTTTAGGCTTCTCGATGCCCCCAATGTTGTTTACAATGGCTGGTGATATGCTCTCGTCATGACTTGCAGAGGTAAGAGAGTCTTCTCCTATATTATGAATAGAGGTTGGAGATGTGACACAACCGTGATTCGGGATGAATAGGATGGTGCCCCCAACATAATTAGCAGAGGTTGGGTGCGAGCTGTCAACATAATTTGTAGAAAACGTTGAACCATCTCCAACGTGATTGGAAAAGGTTGTTGATGGAGCACTAGTATGATTGATAATGACTGGGTTAGTGGTATATTGTGGCATTTGATGCCAAGGTCTTGGGAAATATTGGTTTTGAAACATTGCAGGCCAGGAAGGATCCTGGTATACCCCCTGTCCCTGCCCAGAAGGGTAGTGGCTTGCACTAAAATGGTCCGAAGAGGTTTGGACGTGCATCATCACTGAGGTCTGCGAAGAGATGGAGGTAGGATAAGAATTATTCAAGTGATGATATATGTTTCCCCCTTGTGAAGGGGTCCCATAAAGAGGGTAGCCTGAACTATAAAATTGATTCTCCCCATATGAAATACCTGGGGTTACTTGAGGGTCTGTCATGGAAAAAGTGTTTGACGAAACCGACATGGCAGATGAAAGATACATGGATGGGGTGTAATAAGTGGGATAAGAACCCATCTGAGGATTGTCTCCTGGAAGAGCATAGCTAGCATTGGATCCATAAAAGGGAAAGTCCAAACTCCCATGGGGACATGACTCATATGAAACGAAGAAGTAGGAATCAAAGCCATGGTGCCCCCAAATCCAATGCTAGAATTCATATACATGGGCTAGGGAGAGGATTGCATGAGTGAAGGCATATAAACATAAAAATGACTAGAGACCCAAGGCACAGACTGAGTGTTATAGTTCTGCATACCATTGTGAAAAGTGGAAGGATCCATACCCATGAAATGAGTATGCATCATGGGATGGGTAGTAGTAAATGAGAGAGAAAAAGAAACTCCATTATCCATGATGATGAAACCCTAAAGAGAATCCTAAGGCCAACTAGTAGTCAAAGAGCATACCGAAAGTCAAATGACCAATATGCATGCAAACAGGATAAAGTGGTTGAGTGGCCTCCCTCGCTAAAGAAGGTATGTCTCGTCCAAGACGGACTTGAGACTCCCTGCTAAAGTTTGGAGGTAACAAAATTAGTTATAGGGGCCCTCGTGGGATTAACAACCACTCGGTTAGAGCCCCCCGGAGAGGTAATCTTCCATAACGACTGTGTGCTGTCCGACCCCTATCTGACCCAGGGTACAAGAAAAATAACCCCTGCAAGTAACCTATGAGATACCTAAGTCAAGCAACTAATAAACCACTGTATAACCGATGCACATGCGAGAAATCATAAGTCTGGATTATCGTATGGGAAGGGTAGAAAAGATCGAAACCTTGAAAGCACCACCTCTCACAGAGGTATGGGTACTAGCAAGATCCCCAAATATGAATAAATCTACAGAAATATCTCTGACGCTAGGCGAGTATTCGAGGGTTATCCCTTCGACTAATTTCGCATGACCTCGTGATTAACTCTAGTGTGAGCGGAGCCTCCTGATCTTACCAATTATACAATGGAATTCTCAACTCCCTGTCTCAGACACATATGTTGATTTAATTGGACACATATGTTGATTTAATTTCCTTGGAGAAGTTTACTCACAAAATCCTATTCTAAGGCACTAAATCCTAGACTAGTTTGTGCACCCTAAAAATAAAATCGCAACTAATCAATTTTAGTTTCAAGCATAAATTTTACTGGTTGTGATTACTCAAAAGGGTATGGAAGTGAAACTCATGATATTATGACTTTGCAAGAAAAAAAATATAAATATAATGCAAAGTCTAATTTTATTTTTTCAATGAATGATATGCGTATAAAAACCGTGCAATTTTCAATTTCAACTCTGCAATTCAGAAGTAAAATGAAATCTTTCACTAAATGCACTAAGCTAATTATAAAGATTTAGAAGACAAAAAAGACAAACAATGTAAAATGCCTATTTTTTTTAGTATTTTCAATATACCAAAAAGAAAATGCATGGACTGATAAGCCACCTGATATATAAATTCTACTGTGTATAAACAGAATAACTCAAGCATGATACCAAGCAGCCAAGCAAACAACCCAGAGTTCAAGGAAAAATAAAAAATGAAAAATGATGAGAAAGACTCCGCCAAAAAACTCAACTCCAAACAAGTTTCTTGTCAACCCAGAGAAGCTTAACATGCACTACAGAGACCTAAGAAGGCTCAACAACTATCAAATCCCACCCAACAATCACAAAACCAAGCAAACAAGCAAGGAAAATTGATATACGTGACTATTCAGGAAAACAATGTGTATATACGCAGCTTGCAGTGAGACAACACACGTGTATACACAACTGTCAAGGAAAAAGGTGCATACAAGCTTGAAAACAAGGCCATGCAAGGGTAAAAGGATGAAAACTCAGACCTAGAGTGAACAAAATCTGTCAAGCAATGATACGACAAGAAACACAAAGGAAAAAGAGCAATGCAAGGAGAAAAAATACTTCAACCCTTGGAAAGAAGATCTCTCCCCAATGGAGTCACCAATTCTGTTACGAGGGAAAAACTCTCTAGGCCAGGGTAAACCACAACAAACAGGTATGACTGTAGAAATCTACTCAATTCCAACATATGCTATATAAACCAATGTGCAAGCGAGATAAGAAAGAAGCCTACCTTGTTCAAACGTTTGAAGATTTCCATCATTGATCACTTCGACTCAAAATGTTATACCTACGAAAAGTACTCAACAAGCAAGTAGAGCAAGCATATGATGATAATATAAAAGGTTAGCACATTAGATAGCATAATCCGTTAATAAACATTACAAACATGCCCATGGATAATAATCATATATTTCCATGATACCAATAGGACGGGAAAGGAGTATTTCTATTAATAAATGATCAACATAAGTGATAACATTACAAACTTCCATGTCGGCACGGTTCGAAACCAATAAACCAATTTCCTTCCAATTGGGTCTCCACCACTTCAATCCTCCACCAAAGGCAAGCTCATAGAAAAGAGACAATGAGGTTCTTTCAACAATACGGAAAGATCTTGGTGGCTGAACATTGTGTTCAGACTTGAGGGACAAAGGGATGCATACTCAATATGAAGTAATTTCTCCAGAGTAACTTTGCTCTCAAAGTTGAATGGTTTCTCCTTTTTTTCCATAGCTCAGAATTATGCTCTTATAGCCTTCAAAATGCAACTGAAGGGCCAAGTCAGAATGTTTCTAGTATATGGAAGGCCAAGGATCAAAGATCTCTCGTCGTGACATGGAAACCTGAATTCATTTTTGTATTTTCTGGCACAAATCCCAATGTACGCGAGCTGTAGTGGAGAAACCTGCGTATACACATGTTGTATAGTGGATATGGGCGTATATGTGGAAAAATATGTATTTTTTATCTCTGGATTCATCAAAAAGGGATGAAAATTCTGCATAGGGAAATGGAAAAAGGCCCTCTGTGCAAGATGGAAATGGTGAGGCAAATCTTTCTATAACAGATACCCCTAATGTGTGAGATCAGAGGAGTATCTGTGCTGGTCGAAATACACTATAAATAACCCAAAAGTGAAGTGGTTTAAACCCAGCTGGACAGATTAGTTGCTCATTACATTCTGTGTTGACTTTACATACATGAATTCCAATAGAATACAATGCAGATCAATGTGGAAAATATACCAAATAAGTGTCCCTGGCCATGAATAGGCAAATAAAAATGCGGTTATATTCCAAAAGCTATCATAATCATGAACAAGGCCCAGTAGAACTAGTCTCAAAACCAATCTGAAGGTATCTGTATACTATGGAGTATAATCTGATGTCCCATGATTATTGAAGTCAAATAGGTGTTGGTCCAATGAAAATGAAGAAACAACTCAAGAAATTTGTGACTACATAGTGATGTCTTCAAGTCTTCTACACTATCCGTCAAGGGTGAAAGTCTATATCATGTGAATAAAGGAGTTGAGGTCGAACACAATGAGACATTGTTTGATTACCGATCATTGAGGTATACCGTTAACAAACACGAGGAAACCTACCAATAATGAAAGTAGGTATCAAGTCACTGAGCACATTCCTACAAGTGTTAATAAAGGATTTAGTGTCGAACATCTAAGGAATCCATTGATCATGAGACACTGATGTATTTCCATTTGTTAATGGAGAGAGATCCTGCCACTAACGACTGCAAGTATCAAGGTACTCATAAAATGCTAGGTCCCATATCCAGAATAAATGAGCTGAAGTTGATGGACAAAGACCCACTGAAAAGAGAGCATTAATGCATCTCTCATCAATCGGCATGAGGAACAGAGAAGGAGCTTCATAATTTGGTGGAGATCGGATGAAGAACACGTTCATGAACCAATGACCTTGTGCGTCTTTCGTGTGTACCAAATGCAAGTGGT
Organism: Picea engelmannii; assembly: GCA_009831015.1. NCBI lineage: Eukaryota > Viridiplantae > Streptophyta > Pinopsida > Pinales > Pinaceae > Picea > Picea engelmannii. The sequence continues at coordinate 59,519 of ML790343.1, read as the reverse complement.
ACATGAAAAAGACCTTCTGAATAGAAGCTAATGATGAAAACTACTGACAAAGGCGAGGAAACCACCAATAAGGCTAATGGTATCCAATATACTGCACAAATCCCAAAGTGTGAATAGATGTCTTGTCATCAAACACAAGGGAAACCACCCAGTCAATGACCAATGATGAACGCCGATTGCTAGGTTCAAGGTGACCTACCAATGATGAAATTAGGGCCAGGGTGCATGATAAGACCATAGTATCATGTGATTATGAGACAAATTGAGGGTATGGCTAACATGCAAAGTCAATAGTTCTAAGGAATGGCCGACACAAGTTGATAGACTTCCTTTGAACAAGAGAATGAGACATACGGTAGACTCCGGAAGCATAGACTCAATGATGTAACTATTAGATGCAGGAGGCATCAATAATGTCCTCTATAGGGACTTGAAGAGTAATCAGTTGGTAGAGAAAACTATGTAACGAGATCAACTTCCTAAAGCCATGCTAAACCCAAAATTATGATGACACAAGGACTTAATAACTTTGTGCTCTGTTCAAAGGTGACACGATTGCTGCCAAATATAATATAGTACTCCCTTCCCACCCGTCTTTTTTTGTTTTTTCATAACAAATGAATGTTATGATATAGAGGAGTAAATAAGTGTCGCAAGTAAGCAAAACTAGTTCCAACAGTGGAACGTACCTATGCTCAATGAAAGGAAATGCATGCGGGAGATGAACACTCGGGGTGATGTTCCCTTTAGGGGAGACTGCCAAGATAAATGAATGACCTTCTGAAGCATGTCAAAAGTCTATGCTTCCCTATCCTTTCTTCTTTTCCACCTTTAGAGTAATCATGCTATGAACAAGAGGAATTTAGCTGTCATGAAACTCAAAAATGAAAGAATGAATATCAGAACTCTCACTTGAAACAAGAGAAAACCTTATCAAAAGTATCTCTCTATTTTTTCATGTCCTCCTTGTCCTTCCTTCCTTTCTTTTATTCTCCAAAAGGTAGTTTTCATGTAGTTCAACTACATTTAGTTACTAAAGTTAAATAACTTTAGTTAATAATAGGACACGTCTATTTATGATAAGGATAAAAAATAAATACATATAATAGTTAATAAGTGGGGCCCCTTTTATGTCTTTGTTTGTTTTATTTTCAACATTCCCTTCTTGTTCCTCCACACACACACACACACACACACACACAGACCAACAACAATTGAAATAATCATGCCCCATAATTATAAACACTTGTATCTCCCAAATGTTTTTAAAGCATGATACAAGTTTCTCAAAAATAATAATTATGTTGGTTGTCCAAAAATATATGTGTTTCAAATTCAAACTGATATGTTGTCATGAAAATTAAATAAATTCAAAAATAATATTTCATGTTTGAAGCAGATTCTCTCTATCTGCTTCCCTTTGACAATGTTTCCCTATGTTTGATTAAATTTGCATCAACCAATTTTCTCTCTTTACCCTTTGATATCTCTAGGTGCATGTCATCGAATGTGATCTTCCTTATTTCATCCTCAATCTTTACAGGAAGGGACTTAACAGTGTAGGAGGATGTCTTTGATGAGTCTGAACTGACACTAATGGCATTCCACATTCCTCTACTTGGCTCTGACTCAATATCTAAGGATTTGTAATTCTTTGGGAGATGAACAAAATGTACATGTGAGGCAACCAAAGAAACATGATGATCTTGTTGTAAAGGAGGAGGATGAGGAAGTGGCAGTGACAAGGTAGGCCAATGACCAACACTAGAGGGAAGGTTAGCAGGAGAATTGTTCTAGCCATCATTGACTGGTGGTTCATGAGGTTGCATATTAGGTTGTTTGGAAGTTTCTGCAATACTCAGGTGAGGCTGAAGAGAAGGTCTTATTGGTAGCAGAGGGGGTTGGAATGTTGGGTTTACCACGAAGTTTAAATAACCAGTTTGGACTAGTTGTTTAAATTCCTCAGAATTTGCATCAAAGTGGATGGAAAGTATAATCCTTTTATTTCTACCTCTCTGCCAAAATGCATTGGGCCCTTTTCCTTTATTTCCCATATTGCCCATATTTCCAGAGTGGTTGTTGCCTCTTCTAAAAAATATCATCTATATACATCATTTTCAATACAAGACACAATATATAGAACATCTAATAGAATTTGTCAATGCGATTAAATTTGGCTCTGAGAGTAGCATAACTATACAACATAAAAGGGGAATTAATGGGAAAACGAATACATGGACAACAATGCTATTATACCAACATCCAAATCTTCTTTAAAATATAAAATATGAACTATAAACTTTTTATACATACCATTTTATTTTTCTAAAATATGAACAGGGAAGTGTATGAGAAAGGATATTTATATGATAGGAATATATGATAAAGGTGTGTATTGTGAAAAACGATAACATGGTGGGAATGTATGATAAATATTGTTCAATATTATAAGTCTCTCAACCATGTTTGTACACCTTCAATCTTCATCTCACAAGCCATTCCAAATCACATGTACATGTTGTAAATAAACATTAAAATTTTCTCATATTTCGTCATGTTGTGCACACCTTTATGTCATTCAAACTGCAGTTCATCCATGTTTTATTTTATTTTAATTACAATCGGATTGGGCCTAATGGTTAAGAATGTGTTCTTCATTCTAAGAGGTCACAATTTCAAATCCAAAGGGGGGTAGGGTATATATACCTTCATAGACTTTACCAGTCAAATCGTTGGGCGGAGGGGGTCTCATACACCAATTTGGCGTATGCCTTGGTCATGACCTTACAAATAGATGATTATTATTATTGTTATTATTATTAATAGATAAGGAAGAAAATGGAGATTGGAATTTATATGAATAACATTAGGGAAATATAACTTGTGTAAATGATATATATATGAGGGAAAGTGAAGTCTATGTAAGATTCCTTTAAACTTTCAACCACCATGAAATCCACATAAGAATTCAACCTATTTCTATTTACTTATACCATCCAAAGTGTCATCATAAGTAATATTCCCATCGCTTCCATCATGACTAAACATATACATAGATATAGTGCATGATATATATCTATTAAAATATGATGTCAACAAGATTTTATTGATGCTTACCCCAAAAGTAAATGACCCAAAAATAATATTATTAATTCCATATAATTGCATGCCCAAGCCAAGACCTTTGATAAAATATTATCATACACTGAATCAGACCAAAAACTGATAATCTCAACAAATGTTTTCACCCATCAAATAGTTGTATTGATACAAATCATATTCCACTGATTTAATTTCTGAACATGACTTGATCCAAGACAGAATGAATAATTAAAAAGAGTTTGCTAGCAAAGAATTGTGTTAGCCAATCAAAAGACCATACTCAAATTTCATTAAAATGAAATAACTATGAGTCCAAGTCTTGAATGAACCCAAAGAAAAACTCTATCAACAAAAAATGATTTTTGGTTGAAGTAACAAGGAAAATAAGAACGACAACTCGAGTGAAATATACATCAATTAAACTTCATGCATATCAATCTGATGGATATGAGTTTGAGTCTGTTGTATTTCAACATGGAGACATGTTTCAACTCTTTACCGTTTAAAACAAAATAAAATTGGTTGTAGGAAATGTCAAAATCATTTCATAAAAAACCCAGCTACAACCACACACCATTTGAGTTCAAGTTTGTTGACAACAAAATGGGTCTAACCCATTTTATTTTTACAATGATTAAAACTATAGAAAGACTCGACCATGGGTCAAACAATATCAAAGAGAAGTCAACTTCACTCATTGGATGGTGTATTTAACCTAGGTTCATAACCCATTAATATTGTATCCATCAAACTCAAATAGGTCTTTCCCATTCATTAAAAAATCATGACAAAACTTATAAAATACCAAGAAGGAGTTGGGTTTGAACCCTGTTCACAATGCATGTAGACCAGAAGTAAACTAATTTTTTTTCCTTCTCAAATGATCATAGTAGATGGAAAGTGAAAGAATGAAACATGAAATACATATCCCGACACAAATTCATTGACAAATAATCATTTTCTTCTTCATTTTTCTTCAAGAAATGACAGATCAGAGAGAGAAAGAATTTTTATTCACACAATATGCTAACCAGAGCCAAAATTTAATCAATATAAGAAAAAATATCATGCAAGAGATGTAGAACAATCTGGCGAGTACATACCTTGTGTTACGAGGGAAAAACTCTGTATGGCCAAGGGTAAAACACAACAGACAGGTATGACTACATAAATCAACTCAATTCCAACATATGCTATATGAACTAATATGAAATATAAGAAAGAGGTCTACCTTGATCCAAAGTTTGATGATGTTCCACAGTTGAGCACTTCGACCCAAAGATTTATACCTGCAATAAGTTCTTAACAAATGAGCAGAGCAAGTATATAGTGATGATATAATGGGGTTAGCACATTAGATAACATAATCCATCAATAAACATTACAAACATGCCCATAGATAATAATCATACATTTGCAATATACCATTAGGATGGGAAATGAGTATTTCTATTAATAAATGATCAGCATAAGTGACAACATTACAGACTTCCGTGTCGACATAGTTCGAAACCAAGAAACCAAGTTCCTTCCAACTGGACCTCCATGTCACACACCCACTCTGGAATAATAAATTTTTCGTCGATTTCTCGAGGATCAGAATCCCCGAAATCCTACGGGGCTTAGCACATGATAGCTCTCCCCTTTTTTCCACCTCCATGAGATCGTTGATCATGATCACAGGCCAAACAACTAGGC
>ML790343.1:21526-34320 GCA_009831015.1 Picea engelmannii | reverse complement strand
TAAATTGGCTTAAACAGGTGATACCTAAGATTTTTGATATTGTGCAAATAAATTGAAACGAAAAGGTAAAGATGAGATCTCCTAAAAGACATGTTCTAAAGGAATATTAAAGAAAACCGAGGTAACCTCATTCAAACAACAACATCATCTGAACTGATAAATAACAGAGTTGTTTCTTTGTTTAATCGTCTACGAAAAAATAAGACAAATTAAATGATTCACTCAAATTAAAAGCAGTCAGTCAAAGTAAAGTACCCCCGAAAAAGATCTACAAGAGTCAGTTTTGAATTTTTGACCTCTGTATTTTCAGTCCGTAATTCACTACTTGTCACTCTTTTCTATCTTTGGGTTTACCTTTTAAAAAGTCAACATCTTTCCGTTTTGCATACGAAGGGATAAGAGTTTTCGTTTCAACCTCGTGAGCTTCAAAGAAGATTGTGGAAAGAAAGAGGGTCTTCACAACTCCTCGATCCCCTGCTAAACGAAGGGACGCTTAAAGTGATCCTAACTTTCCTAGGTTTTTCAACAATATTGGAGGATTGAGGCTTGCTCAAATAGAATGCCCTAAGAAAGTTATTTTCCCTTTTTTCCCTGAGAACGAAGGTGTTGTGAAGGTTAAGGGAAGGTTGGTGCCGAGTAATCAAAGTAAGTTGACAGACCTATAATACAAAATATTACACAGATATCAACCCTAATACAAACTGATTGCCCCCATCTTCACGTTCTAAAAAGAAAATTATAAGACAGGTGGTGAAAGAAAATTCAGAAATGATTGCCCCCATCTAGTCCAAGAGACGATGAAAAGAAATTCATAAATGATTTCCCTTGTCTCAACATTTAAATGCACAAATATATTCTGAAGTGGTGAAAGGAAATTCAGTAAAAGGGGCCTGATAACTTCACCGAGGTACTGAACAGGCTCTCTGGCAGTGAAGCAATATCTGAGATATCTGTAAGGTTGTTATACATGAATACCACTCTACTCTGGTAACCAATTTTTTTTAAAAACCTGATCTACATCCCAAGTTCAGATGAGACTTCCTAATTAAAAACATATGATCTTATTCTTTTGATGCAAGCTGATAGCCACAAGATTTGTTGGGTCTCCTATAACTGTTTTGATTGTCTTAAGGCAGACCTGAATTTAGTAACGGGAAAGAGATAGTCATGAAAGGGACTATGACTAAGTTTAAAAAGAGTATCTGAGTTTGAAAAGATTTTCAAGGTAAAAAATGAAATCTCTTTCCCCCTTCGATACCCTGTTCTTAGGAACCTTTTCGCTTGATTGAAGCTATTGACTCCATTTACCCAATATTGGCACGTGGTCTATTGTTCTTCCCGTCTTACAAGAAAACAGGATCCCTAGTTGGAGCCTATGTTGGAGTCGCTTTTGTTTTTTCTAGCCCGTCTCAAATTTCATGTCTTAATGCTCGAAATCGAAAGATGGTTTTCGTATTTTCCATCTGTGGTTTCAAAATATCTGAAGTCTTATCACGCAAGCAACGATAATTATTGTACTCTTGAGGCAAGTTCTACTTTTCGTCAAAATTTCCCCTTTTTGTTCTACCTCAGGATTTCGTAGGTTGGATGCTATAGATCACGTAGTCCACAAGTCCCGAGCAATGAAACGACGAAATCGCTTTAAAATTTTACCCAGGGTAGTAACGAGAGTAAAATTTTCCTAAATCATGATTAAACATCATCGGGTTTTCGCGCCTCGGCATTCACTAAATCCAAAAGTCTTATTGTCGTAACCCCGATAGACGAAACCACAAAATCCTTATTTTAGTAACCCGTGTCAAGGTTAAAGGTAAAAGCTAAGCCATGGTTAAGTTCTTTCGGCAATTCACCACTCGACGTTTTCTCTTTAAAAAGCTACTCTGTCTAAGCCCCGACTCGCGAAGTCACGATAAAGATATGAACATAATTAATTAAACACTTAATCCGAGTTTATCTTCCCTTTTAATTAAAATGTATTATCGCGATCTCGTGGTTTCGCAGCTCGGCATGCAAACTTCCCGGAAACTTACCTTCGAAGCTCCGAGTCGCGATATGGCGATATAAATAATTACGTAATTAATTAAGCACCTAATCACAATTACGTTTTTTATTAACCAAAGTCAATCATCGCAATTTCGGGTGTTAGAGGTTCAAAGGGTTAAAGCAAAAATTCCCGATACAACGAGTACCGAAAGATTAATTAACTTCGGTAAAACTAGATTAATTAAGCTAAATCAGTATCTTCCGTGTTTTAATGCTTGCACAGTTTACGAAGCAGTCTTAATTCTTCCTCACGCCAACTGACATTTCAAACCGCCAAAATTTATGGCATTAATTAGAAATAAGGCGAATCGACAAATAAAGATTGGGTTTTTATTGCGAAATTTATTTCTAAACATGATTTGACAGATTTGTTCTAAAAAGTGTCAAGTTTTTGAATATATAGAGTTGTTATTCGTTATAACAAGTTCATTTCTATATTACGTAGAACACACTTTCTCAACGAGCCAGCTTCTATATGTATACATATTTTTATCGTAGAAGAGCTAAAGCAGGATCTCCCGTCATGGCTCCGCGAAAATCATCCAAAGCCAGCGTTGAGGTTTCGGGACAAGGTTCAGACAACGTCATTGATACTTCACCTCGAAGTGTCGAATCTGTCTCAAACTGGTTGTTCGTTTCTGATGTTCTGTAGGCCGAATTAGTGGATTATTCCGATGATTCCAGTGACAATGAAAAAGACGACATAACCACCAAATATAAGATCATCATTCAATTGGGAATGCATAAAGTAGCGGCCAGGCCACGATTGCTCCCCTATTATGATATGGTCTGATGGGCATTAGACCATGTGGACATACCAACCAGAACCATCATGAATGAGCAGAAGGTCACCATCTGGACTTTTAGACCTGAACATCTGCAATCTATGTACAAGTTGCCCACAACGTCCGACCTTACATATGACGTCGAATTCTTGGAAGAGTTCAAACAGAAGGAATGCGTGCAGTATGACAAGACCATGTCTAGCTTAATAAGAGATTGGGTTTTTCCCCCTGTGAAGTTCAGGGCAGACAGTCATGGTATATATTCAATAGCTTCCTTGGAACCACAGTTCAAGTATGTAGCTATGATGACATGCATATTATACGGGAGAGAGGACACCTCACATTTATTTCTTCAATGGGTGCCTCTAATACATCGAGTCACCGAAGGCTGTTCCTTCGACTGGGCGAAAATGTTGTCTGATAGCTTGACCAGTCGGGTTATAGATTATCGGGCGCAGAAAGAGAGGGGAAAGATTTCTTTATTTTTTTATGTCTGCATACATTATGGACGCCGTGTGATTTCTAACACCATTTCCCTTAATGAGCTGGAGTTGGAATCTAGCAGAGGACGAGCCCATCCACGTCTATCATTCAAAATTGTGGGAAAACAAAGCGGAAGATTTCGTATATGAAATCTTCAACTGGGTGATGGTACCGCTGCATGCCACTATTTTCGGCCACCCACCACCCAGGATCTCGGACAGTATAGTGACGAATTTGAGCAACATAGCTGTCTGGTATGTAGAAGATGAATTCTCATATCTCATAGTTTTCGGGGCTTCTGTTCCCTTGCATGCATTACCATTATTCATTCCCGACAAGATGGCTTGTCCTGAGGTTGCTAGACAAACAGTAATCGGTGGTATAAGCAAGGAGCTTAAGGGATACTCAAAAAAGGTATGGCCACCTTTTCCTGTTCATTTAAATTCATATTCTTTGTTAGATTTTGGGCCTGCTAAAGCTGAGGCAACAACCCTGGAAGACCTAAAGTTGGTCCTTATTGAATTCAAGAAGCACGATCCGCAAAGGGTCGTGAGTAATCATTTGGCCAGTTGCGGACTCAAGAGATTTGAACACGGAAATTCACCCTCGGATGACATTTTCCGAGGCGCAAGATATTATGCCAAGATTTTAACTCAGATACAAACCTTGGCACCTGAAGAGAGGGCCGATGTTCTGAAATTCCAAGAACATCGACACAGTTGTCTTCCTGCAGTATTACGGGGTGAGAATCTGAGTACAACGGAGGTGAAACAAAAAGATGCTGAAGTCTCCAAGGATGCGACTCCCGGTCAAGAAAAACACCAGGACGGGGGAGAGAAAACTAAGAGTCTGAAAGCAGAGATAAAGACTCCCGGCCCGCTGAAGAAGCAGACTCCGGTTACTACTCTGGGACAATCAACGAAGCAAATCGGAGATCCTATCGTATCAGTTACTCCCTTGCAGTCAACTCAGGGAAATATTGACGCAGGGTGGATCTTAAATGAAGAATTGAGGCCTATAAGGGTGGAAGATCTCCCTCCAAATGAGTTCTTCTTCGATAAGAAGAGAAAGGCAGTGGTAAAGAGAGAATTCTATCAGGAAGGGGAATCGACAGTCAATAAATACAAAGTTATGACTGATGGGAAGGACAAGAAGAATGAACAGTTCACAACAGAAATAGCTAGGACATTAGGGGCATATGTCACAACAAACCAATATTCAGTCGGGGTTTTGAAAAACCAACTGAAACAAAAAAATCACCTCATCAAGACCCTAGAAGCCAGACTAGCCACAACAGCGGAGGCTGCCAAAGACTAGGTGAGTGTAGGAATAGAGAAAGAAAGGCTGGCCGATAAAAGTGAGATAGAACTGCTCAAGACTAAGCTTGAACAAGCACAATTGGTGGTTCAGAATGGTCAGATGCAAGCGGGCCAACAAAAATATTTGATCGAACAGCTACAGGCTAGAGTGGAAATCTCCGAAAGTAAAGTGATAAATATCGGGATGTTCCAGTCCCAGGCGATGGAGATTCGGAGCAGAGTCTCTGCGGCCCAACAAAATTTACTTGCCAAGGTAGAGGTGATTCAGGACAACTGTTTGTTGGTTAATCAAGTTTTGGAGAATTTGTCTTCTAGAGAAAGAGAAGCTGGAGCAGCACATGTCTCCTTTCAAGAGGCTGTGATAGCTACAAACAACAAGGATTCGGGAAGTACTCCCAGGTTTACCATTTCGGAGAAGACTAGAGGAAACATTCTATTAAAAGAATGGGAACACAACATCTCGGAAGGTAAGCCGCAAGCCAAGAGGGTAACAAAATCCTTAGAAGAGGATTTTAGTTCTGTAGATGGTAATCTGCTAGGCATTGATAGCGGAGGTAATGCCGAGGCATTGATTCAAATGAATATGGAAAAAATCTCACTTGATTTAAATGAAAAAGAGGAAAGAGATTCAACCGAGATCTCACAAGTGACTATGACAGACATAGTCCAAATAGATAAATGTATGATTAAACCAAGTGCGCAATTATGTGCTATCAACATCATAGACAGACAGATGGAAGACAGACTGTCGCAATTAGCCCGATATTGTTACTCTTTTGAAGCCAATTGTCAGCATAACTGTCAAGGCTGATATCTCGGTTGGTTGAAAGATGTGTCACCTGTACCGAGCACACGCGAGGACAAGCTTCTGGCACCAAATAAAGACAAAGAAGAAGAAATGGAGCGATTGCTCTCCTCCCTATCATAACTGAAAATTTTGCAACGATTGAGATTCCATCTTATTGTAAAACTGTATAAATATACCATAGAAAGAAAGAAAAGAGGTTGGACCTTTTTGTGTCGATTGTAACAGAGGTTTTACACTTTGAGAGTTAATATAAAGCAAATCTGAAGATTCTCAATTCCGTCACGACTGTGTTATGAGTTTGTTTTCTTGTATCTCATATTTCGTTTCATTTCATATTCGTATCTGACGAATGCTTCACTATAATTTAGTCCAACCTCTACTATAGTGAATGGATTTTGGTTTTATATATTGTTTACTGTTTTTTCTCTGTACCAGCTATCAGCAGGTATAAGACCAGTCAACACTTTCAGAATTCTATATATATTTTATTCTTCATCGGGTTATTTCTTTACATTTTTCTTCTTTTGTTTATACATGAGATTGTCCCTTGATAAGAGCCTTACTCGATAGATAGCTAAAGTTTTTCTCCCACCTCATACATTTTATTAAAATATAACCCAGTTACGGGAAAGAGCCTTTGATTTGCATTCCTTTTTCATTCCTGAAACCGTAAACTCTCTTTTATACGACCGAATTGAGGCAACACCCAAAATCCCCCTAAGGTTTTCTTATTTTACTATTCCTCCATGACTATCCCTATACCAACATATCCCAACATCGAACCCGGATTATCAAATCAAACACACATTGCCCTAAACCTTTTTCGATACTATTCTTAAAACAACCACTACCCGGGTTGAACTCAAACATTCATGGGCAGCGATTGAACATAATATAAACATCCAGGAACAGTTGGAAGCTAGACAACGCCAACATAGAAATCATCCCTAGTTTCCCTTGCCGAAGGTTGACGTTTCTCTCTTCTCTACCCTTTACCCACTTTCGGATGCCTAGACACTGTACTTCTAAGCCTTAAGTACAGAGTCTGGAACAACACTTCCAATTAGGAGAAGGCACCAACTTCCAACTTCTATGTAACTTAGGAAATGTTCTAGGAAGCATTGAGCCTAGAGAAAGGTTCCAGAGTTTGTGGTCATCCTTAAACCACCATATTGGTTTGTGGTCTTCCTTAAACCACCATCATCATTCGGTTTGTGGTCATCCCAAAACCACTAGATTCAGAAAGAATATTCATCCATAAACAACTTCACACTTCCATATTTCAGCTGCATTCTTTCAAATATCATCTCTCACCTTAGACTCATATACACCTCTTCAGATTAAGGGGGTGAATGTTGGAAACATAATCCTTTGGAGTTACAAAATTCACGTAATGTGAAGAGTCAAGTCTGTGTAACCTTCATTGGAGTCCAAGAGACACTTGGAAGATGAACCAAAGGGTCACATCAATGTATATAAATATGTAACATATCTTCAATAAAATATGTGCACTCACGTTTATCTATTTTGTGTGTCCAATAATATGAAATGTGTCAAATCACACTAGAGCGATCGGTTTCGATGGGCATTGTTTTGCATGGTGACCCGGGTTGAAACCCACCAATATCGAGAGGAGACACCAAAAAATCCAACCATGATAAGGGTTGGTGTGGGCCAAGCCAAGTGTGATCCCTAGGTGATTTTGATGGCTCAAATTCCCTTGGGTCATGGTTTCCCAGCCACAGGCTAGAAAAAAAAATGTAGATATTAAATGTGGCTATGGAAAAGCTATGTAAAATGTGACTTGTATTTCTGATTTTAATAAATAAAATGTGATTTCAGTTGTTGGGAAAGATGGATAAATATGGGGGTTGAGTTTTCCACAAGAGAAAGGAGTGTCTAAGAGGGGTCCAAGGGAGAAATTATTTATGGGTATTAATCCAAACCCACTTTCCTAAATTTTATTATCATTGTGTATAAAACCTTATATTTTTTTGATGAGTGTTCCCAAAGATTATCATTAAATATCTGTAAGAGGGTGGGTGAGAGAAGTCACATCCCATAGTTATTGAAAGCATGGGGCTGAGAAAAATCAATAATGGGGAGAGTGCAAGTCAACTTGCTTGCAAAAAAGAGAGAAAATTTGTATGGGGGAGAGAAGGTAGTTTTGGGACATTTATGTTTTTGCATGAGCAAGGGGACAATAAGAAAAGATGAGCTCTGGAGATGGAAAAACAATGGAGGGAAAATAATGGAGCATTATGGAGTTTTTTTGAGCTGAAGACTGAAGAAACAGGTTGTCGGGGCTAGAGAGTGAACTCCAATGTGAGTTGCACTACAACATGAAGTTGTTACTACTATTTTCCCTTGTCGTTTTTCCTAGCAGTGATTTCCCTGGAGATCACAGTAGTGAGATTCTCGATCACTTGTGCCAGAGACCCTGTTAAAATGTTGCATCGCGATGGACTAAGAGAAGTTAAGGGGGCACATTAGTAATGGTGCATCCCAATGGAATGTGCACCAATGGACAAAGGGTAGTGAAGGGGGTACATTATTTGGGTTGGGCAGGTGTGTGGAAGAGAGCTAGTGGAAATCAAGATAGTTGTAGGAAAATACAGTGGGTTGTGGGATATCTAAGTTGTGAGTGGATTGTGGGAGACACCATCTTTTTGTGGAATCCCAGCCCCAGCTTGGGGGTGACTTGTTATTGATATATAGAATAGAAATTCTATGGTTGGGTGGAACATTCGTCCCAAGTAGCTGGTTGCACAAATGAATTAAAAAGATAAGTGTTTATTGATTTTCTGATTTATTTATGAGTTAATTGTTGTGCGTTTTTACTATGTGTATGAGAATGAATTATATGATGTTGTGATAAATTTATTAGTTGCATTCATGTTTATTTATCATGTTGTTGTTGTATTTAATTAATGGTAGATGAATGGTTAAATATGTGTGTGTTTCATAGTTGGTAAGCTACAAGATTAGTTATCGGAAAATTTTGAATTTTATGCTATTTCCATAAGTAATGTTCCTTGATTAGGTTGGGGGACGTTACAGATTGGTATCATAGCTCGAGGTTCAACACTGAGCTTGTATGGGCCAAGAGTCTGTGCGAATTGGACTTATTCATTGTGGCAGATTTCATTCTGTGAAGAATTTGAGGAAAATGGTGAACTAGATTGAAATCTCCAAATTTATGGATAATTGTGAATTTAAATTGCCTCAAAATCGTCAAAGAAGGGATTAATGGCATTGATTTTCTAGTTATAGAGTTGAATTTGGAATAGAAGGTCAAATTCTATGTTTTTCATGGCGAAAATGAAGTTTGGTGAATCGATTCCTTAGATTAATTTTTCAATAAGAATCAATGGTCGAGATTTGGTCAGAGAAGTCCGAAAAGGGTGTTTCTGACAGGATTTAAGAATATGGGCATAATGAAAATCCAAAGGTGTGACATGAGGTTAAGTCCGAAGGGATAAACTTGATGGAATAAACCTAGTGAAATGAGAGTCCTTGATCGACATCACTCTCATCACTCAGATCTTGGAGATAAATTGATTTCAGAAAGACTCATTTGGGAAGCCTGGGGGTAATTTCATGTTCCAAAGAAGTTCATCTGACCAAGTTAAAGGTCAAGAAATTGAAATTTCTGAAAATATATGGACCATCGGATGTGACAGATGTCAGTCGTTAGATCCTTTAGAAAGATGGCTTCAGAAGGGTCTGTTTGAAAATCTTGGTGGTGGTGTTTTGTTTTCTAAGGACATTGTCCAGTTGAGGTAATCGATGCGCAACTTGTAAACTCGAGATGATTAGGGTTGTTGGTCGACACGATTGTTGACCATCCTATCTAACAAATGAGCATGTTGTCTTGAAAGGGCCAAGGGTGGAAGATAATTCCACATGGAAATCGGTTATAGTTTTCAAAAATGATTCTTCTGATGGTTTTCAGAAAGGGTTGTTACCAATGGTCTTTGGAGGAAGGTTATCAGAAGGTATTTTTTGGGGAGGATGTTCCCAATGGATAAGCTTGACTTAGCGAGTATAATAGGATATTAGAATTTAGACTTCAGAAATATCAATAAGTAAGGAAGATTTTCGTTCTGATGGGAGTTTTTGATGGAAGAGGCCGATAGTGTTCGGACTTCGGGTTTTGGAAGGAGTTGTGAGCTTGGGAAAGTTACTCTTTTCGATGGGAAGATCCTGCGAAGTTGATCCCGACAAGATTGCAGAAGGTTTGGTTGCAAGCTTGGAAAGGTAGAGTAGATCAACGGTTAGGATTACTCTCGATTTTTAGATTGACGACTTAGATCTATAGACTATTAAAATAGTAAATCTATCAATTTTCTATGAAAAATTATAGTTTTGAAGGTCATCAACTTGTGGGGGAATTTTGATTCCCTAAATAGCATTTCAGGTAGTCGAAATCTTGAGTATTATGTGTACCTCCAGTTCATAGAGTCTTTGCATCTTAGATGAAATATCTCAGTGAGAGATTCCCAACAATATATTCTAAGTGCATATCAAAGCTCGTATGAGAGAGTTACAATTGAGACAATGAAAGGTATATTTTCGACACCAATTTACTTTCAAAGGGAATAAATCCTTGCTCAGAAATTAGTTCAAGGCACAAGAGAAATCTATGGAAAGCTCGGGGAACATAGAATACATACATGGAGCCAGATTTGGCATCTAGGTACATAAAAATGTACAATAGGAGAAAGAAGAAACTTGTAGCATACAGGGCTAAAATAGGGAAAAAAGTGAAAACTTTTGCATGCCAAAACTATCGGCTCAGTGCCCAGATAAAGGTTAAAGTTTGATAGATCATTCAAAAGGTAGGCATGGAGATACTCAATTGGTATTCTTTCAAAATTCCAAAGGATTTGGTGTAGGGATTCTTCTATAGGGATAAAATTTCTAAGTCAAAAGAAAGTGTGAAAATAACAAATTTGTCATTTCCATATTGTTGCAGATTTTGATTGGAGCATCGATTTGAAAATATGAGAGTTGTTGTGAATTTAGTGTCAGTAGTATTATCAGTGTATCATAAAAAAATTTCATTGGTTCATAACATATTTACCTATGTAGGTGGCCAAAGTTGGTGTTTGAGATTATTTTTCACTTGGGAGAAAGTGCACAAGAGGCGTAAAGTGGCAATACTCAATTTCCGATAAATTTCAACTAAGAAATCAAAATTATGAAAATGAATAGTCATTGGAAATTTCCTGAGAAGGAGAAGCCATATATCAACCTATAAAATTGAATGGAATGGTAAATTTTGCATTCAACTCAGACGAAGATGATTGTTGGTAATTAAAGAGAAAAATGTTTATGCATTTTTTTCCCCATAACTGTGTATATATATTATCTCATAGAAATTTTATTGCATGCACATTTTCTTGTAGAACTAGAGGTCAAGAAACAAATTTAGTTCTTATATGAGGATTGGATTTATGGAATATTCCCAAGGATCTTACAACCATGAGGAGGAGATCATAGGTCTGCATGTCAGCATCAAAATGTTGAGACATAGTCTAATGGAAGGAAAGGTAGGAAATAGCCTATAAATATGAGAAGCCTACATAAATAAATGCAGAGCTATAGGGAAGATAATGATAAGATTATGAAAGCTTAGGAGTAGATATTATAGATTCTGAATATGTTGTAGAGTGTTGGTGGGTCTGGATGGTCTGTCAAGTAGACGAGGGAGAACGCCCGATGGCAGGTCCCAATCATACCTACTCTCATTTGGTATAGTGTTTCCTATGAGTTTATGGGCCTCGTTGTCACTCATAATTAAAATAAATAAAAGGGGAAAGACAACATACTGCCCCCCAAGGATTTTTAAATAATCCTAAGGCTACTCTAATTGTAAGCAAACTAATCTAATCTTAACTAATTATAACCTATCCTGGGAGAAAAACTAAAAGAATGAGTACAACGAAAGATAACACCATCAGAACCAGAAATAACTCTTGTATTCTAATGATATGTGAAAAAAATAAAGATTTATATAAACAAACAAATAGTTGAACAATAGATATGTAACATCATTTATGTACCCGCAAGGAAACATGTGACAACATAAGCAAACAGAGCAGAGTGCAGAAATAGCTCATACAACATAATCCTATCTACTCAGCTAGAAGAAAAATACATAAAGAATAGTCTCTACTACATCCATCAAAGCCACAAATTTCCAAAATTCCTTGTGGTCTTTATTACTCAGAAGTAATAGTACAATCTTTTGTTACAAAGGGAAAAAGTCAACTCTCTATGCCGTGAGTTCTCTTTTATAATATGAGAGAGAGACTCCTCGTTCTCATGACCTTTCATTTCCTTTTCCTTATGTTTATTTGATCACATTTAGAAAATGAAGTGAGCGTTACAAAGATAATTTGAACAGACTCACGAGTGATCATTTTCTCCCCCGGGAAGTTTGCAAATGATATTCTTTTAAAAACAATCATTGATTTTGTTCATTGGCATTATCTTCTATTCCTTGGATGTTTATGGGAGTTTATGTCTTTGTCATAGTGAATGAAATCATTCAGGCTTCTTCTCCTCCGTCTCATATTTCCATCGAGCCCTTGTTGGTATGATTTTGTTGTTTGTAGCTCAAGATATGATTGTTTGAAGTCTGCATATTTGGTTTTTCATCCAAAATCGGGTTCCACTTGTGTTTTACATTTCCAGACCTTTTTTTATCAGCATCAACCAACACTTGCTATCTCATCCTATTATTATCTCCTCCATATTTCCATTGATCCCTCCTTGGTCTGATTTCATTGTTCGTGGCTCCAGATATGACTGTTTGAACTTGATATGGCCAATTCCCCCCCCAAATTCGTGGGTGTCTGTTTTATTTTTTTCCAGATGTATTATGTTAGTTTTTCTCCCTATAGAACTATACCACTACATTTCATTGTTCAATACCTTTTCAATGAGGTATCACGGGCCTCATTCTGACACATGTAACAAAAGTTATGGTCGTTTAAAAATTGTCATTCAACAATCATTGATCAAGCTCGTGGGTTAATCCGGATCATTGATTTTTGAACCTGCAAAAAGAGGAATCCCACCTGCATAAGAGATCGACACTTAGTGATAAGATATTTTAACCCCTATGGATAGTTTGGTTAAGAACCCATGCGACATGGGACCCACGACTAGTAGCATAAATTTCTCTAATTTTTCTTTGTTTTGAAAGTAGGAAAATAATAAAAAATGAAATACAATACAATGAAAATAAAAAAGAAAGAAAAATTATTGACATTATTTACAAACTAAAAACAAAATTTACCCCTAATTAATAAACTTTTTTTTTTACTAAAATTACCCTACCCCGTC
>ML790343.1:0-20477 GCA_009831015.1 Picea engelmannii | reverse complement strand
CATGTTAAATAGTTAAAAAATGGTTAATTCATTAATCATACATGGTTAACAAGAATAATTAAAATTGCAATAAAAATACATTAAATAAAATACATAAAATAAAAATATTTATAAAAAAACAAAATAAATTAAAATTGAAATAAAAGTCAAATAACATAAATTATATTTACAAAATTAAAATAAAATTTTTAAAATTTTATTTACAAAAATTAATAATATAATATAATATAATATAATATAATTACAAGTTGGGAAAATTATGAGTAAATTAGACAAGTCGAGGTTCCATGTGCCCCAGGTTCTATTGGTCAGGGTTCCACACCTAGGGGAAAAATTCAGAAAAAGGAATATAGGGTAGGATTCATGAAACCAGACACTATGGAGAGGAGTGAGGACAGATGCAATCGAGGGTGTGGTGATTCGAATTAAATGAAGGGAAAATGATGAAGAAGAAAGAACGATGCTTCGTGCGACGATTTAACATTGCAAGCAGTGACAAGCAGAAAAAAGAAGATTGATGCTAACCCAACATACGTAAAAGGTGAGTCCACTCAATATGTACATCTCAGAGGGAGGACAAGCTCAGATCGCAAGGATGTAAATGTGTTGAACCTACACAGAATAGATCTAGCTAGAAAATACCACACACATTTGCAGAGAGAAATTAAGAAAGAAGAAGCAAGATAGAAAGAATGAAAGAATTCTCATTAACTGTATTCCACACTCAAAGAGTGAATAATTTACAATAGATATAGGATACATGAGTAACTAATGAGCCATAGTGGTGGTCTAGATTGATCTAGACACACACCAGCAATTACAAGAGTAAACTGTCACCTACTCTAGTCTCTCAGGCAGTTATGGGAATGAACTGCCACCTAGTTGAGTTAACTAGTCAACTAGTCTTCAGTTAACTGACTGAACAAAGAGTAGTGAGTTGGTGATGATCCCAATGTTGCATGGTGACAAAACCAATGCAACATCTAAACTCAACTCAACTAGTCAAACTGAAGTGTCAACTGAAAGAGAATATTCTCCCTTAAAATATAGGAGACTGGATAATGACTAATTATGACTAATAAACAAGGAATAACCTTAGGAAAAACAAATCATCGGTGTGTGTGAAGTAACTCCAACAACCCCCATGAACATCACTATGGTGAAGACAAAGAATGGGTCCCGGCTACAAGTCCATGTTAGGTACCCAAATACAAAAGATACACTGAACTAAATGAGGAAAGAGGGGAAACCTAATGGGAACAAAACCACCCCTCAAATTACAATGCATAAAATAAAAAATGATAAGGAACAAAAGACAGTTGCTAAGCAACCATGTCCTTCACTCCAAGAAGACCTCACAACTGTGCAAGTTTGTGCTCTTTGAAGATTTTGTTGAAGATGTAGATGTCTGCATGGATATGATGAAGTATATGCATCATTGATATTTCCACACATATCCACTTTATCTTCTTGTAATGAATAAAATCCAAATAAATTTTGGATGAAATTTTGAAAACCGTGCAGTGGTTTCCAGAAAAATGCTGAAATTTTGTTGATTTTAAAACGATCATAACTTCACTTTCCGGACTCCGTTTCAGACAATTTTTTTTTTTTAAATTGGATATTTTCCTGAGAGGAATTCAAATATCCAATTTTTTTCTACAATGTTTTCTCAAAAAAATATTAGAATGGCGTCTGATGTGCGCGTCTCTCGTTTTGTCTCCTGACATGCATGCATGGTGCATGCAAAAGTTTCTGCATGTGACTCCTAATATGCATGCCATATATCTTCCACATTAATTTCAGAAAACAAATCTGAAATGGAGTAGACATCATCTTCAATTAATGGAATACAAATTTCTGCAAATACTTTTGTAGAAGACTCTTCATAATAAGAGGCTTGATCTTCTGATGGATTCTCTTCTGGCTCTATCTGTTCTACCTCCTGCATGAAATCTTTACAATATTATTTATTCCCAAATAGAACCTCCAATATGGTCCATAATTCATTTGGAGTTGATCCTTGTGATTCTTCATATACTTGATGGAAAATTTCGGGAGAAATAGACATGCCGATACTTCCTATGGCCATATCTTGTCTATTGAGAAAGTCATTTTTCTAATCAACCGAATCAAGCTCTAATTCCATTGCCATGGTTATTTGGTATAAGCCTCTACTTCTGAGAAGAAGTAGAATCTTTGTCTTACATTCCAAATAGTTATGAGGCATGAGAAGTATTTTCGGTGAATAATCCATCTTTTTGTTGTCTTCAATCTTTTGTACCTGCAAAAAATGATTGGGTGTAGATTTTTCTTAGCAGTCCGTCGGCTCTAATACCATGTAAATGTGTTGAACCTGCACATAATAGATCTATCTAGAAAACACCACACACATTTGTAGAGAGAAATTAAGAAAGAAGAAGCAAGATAGAAAGAATGGAAGAATCCTCATTAACCGTATTCCACACTCAAAGAGTGAATAATTTACAATAGATATAGGATACATGAGTAACTAATGAGCCATAGTGGTGGTCTAGATTGATCTGGACACACACCAACAGTTACAAGAGTAAACTGCCACCTAGCTAGTCTCTCAAGCAGTTACGAGAGTGAACTGCCACCTACCTGAGTTAACTAGTCAACTAGTCTTCAGTTAACTGACTAAACAAAGAGTAGTGAGTTGGTGATGATCCCAATGTTGCATGGTGACAAAACCAATGCAATATCTAAACTCAACTCAACTAGTCAAACTGAAGTGTCAACTGAAAGAGAATATTCTCTAGGTGGAATATTCTCCCCTAAAATATAGGAGATTGGATAATGACTAATTATGACTAATAAACAAGGAATAACCTTAGGAAAAATAAATCCGAGGTGTGTGTGAAGTAAATCCAACAAAGTAGTGGGAGTGCCACCAAGTCCAGGAAATGGTCCTTACGTTGTACACTATGGGTGAATGCGACAAATAACTAACAAGCATCAGGAGACAACTTGACAAGGAATCATAATCAAGAGTAGGAATGGGATTTGGTGAAAGGTAATACCAAGAGATGGCCCAATATAAACCAATATGAAGAGGATCGAGGACAGTCTCACAGGAAAGGTATGTTTGACAGCCTCGAGGGGGTGTGAACAAGGATCAAGATATTCCCCCACAAGCTTCTCAAGGTTGTAGCGGTCATGTGAATGAAGTGTCTCTTCAAACCTGCTCCTACAAAATAAAAGAATGATATCAACCATGAGATCAATACAAGACTTGTTAGTAAAATAAAAAGTTTTCTCTCTGCCTTTAAGCTAATTTACAAGAGAGTTCTTGGTTTATTCAATGAGAACATGGTGGTTGTAAATGAGTGTCTTGAAACTAAATGTGTCAAGTCTCAACTCAAAAGAAGGATCATCTAGCATGTGATTTAGACTTAGAGTTAGAAATAGGTGAGTAGAATCTGCATGCTAAATCATAAAGATGAAAACATGAAGCACAAACATGCCATCAGGAAGATACCTACTCTGATTTAGTCAATCAGGACATGAAATAGAACAAACCATGCAGCCACATCAGATCACCAAGCATTTTGGAATCAAAAAAAGGTCAGAAGATGACATGTCAATTCTATCACACAAATGTCAACGAAACATCATAGCTCAATAAGCATCTTGAAGACATTTGAAGTGAACAGATCGAAAGGAAAAATCAACACCCATCAAAGAAAATAATCCATCAAGATAAAACCCCCAACTCCCTCAATGTAGGCAAACAAATAGCATTAGGCTCAAGCGGTAGAGGATTAAGCAATAGGATTGAAATTTTAGTAGGGTGACCCTTTGCTTTAGCTTGTAAAAGAAAAAGTAAAGGGGGATTGTTGCAACCACAACAAATGGTGACACACTAGATGGAGTTTTAATTTTCCTTTTTAAATATAAGTTCAATAAACTGCATAAATTTTTCAAATAATCATGTGTACCACAATGATGATAAAATTCCAAAAGATATAACCCAATATTTCTAGTACTTGTAATTTAACACACCCTTTTCAAAGAGCCAAATAATGAGATAAATTATTTTACTCGTTGCATACTTTATATTAGATTTGGTTCAACCATGGGTTTTCACTTTTGCTAACAAGAAAACATCTACATAAGTGTGTTCCTCATCTCTCTTTTCCTGGCATTCCTTCGTTGCCAGCGAAAGTCCATAGCCCCGAGGAAGTTGCCTCGGTACCAGATAAGCATAGTCCCGCTGCCAACAAGAATTCATAGCTCTGACATGTTTACTTGTACTTTCCACACTATTAATAGTGCTTTCAACTTCCCTTTTTATTCCAGATTATGCTCACCATTTTAGGTTTTAGATAGAGATATGCATATGCACATAGGGTGTGAAGGAAGCGGGGTAATGCGAGAGTTTCTTTGATTTGTTGAGTAGATGTTATGCATTTTAGTTTAACCCACAGGTTTTCCCAAAAACCATCACGGTATTGGCCATTTTATTAATGTGAAGTGAGTGGAGCTCAAAGAAAAATATAGATAAACAATTTCCTATACTTATAGATTATCGTGGTATGCTCATCATGCACATGTGTTCCACCAAAAGTATCATTCCATACCTACAACTGAGAACTTTATAAATATTCATTCAGATATTTAAAGAGTAATCCTCAAGGAGGACTAAGAAGTCAAATCATCTTGGGGAAATACCAACTATCAAATCAAAAGATGGAAGGAATCTATATAAACAAAAAGAAAAAATGAAATCAGAAGTGAATTCATGAAAATAAAACTTAACTAAAAGAAATTTGAAGCTAGAATTGTAGGAGTTACTTCACACACACCTAGGATTTTTTTTCCTAAGGTTTTCCTTGTTTATTAGTTATAATTAGTCATTATCCAGTCTCCTATATTTTAGGGGAAAATATTCCACCTGGAGAATATTCTCTTTCAGTTGACACTTCAGTTTGACACTTCAGTTTGACTAGTTGAGTTGAGTCTACATGCTGCATTGGTTTTGTCACCATGAAACATTGGGATCATCACCATGCTAATGCGCACTTTCCCTGGGATCATCACCAGACTGGTGCATTACCCTTGATTCCTTGATCTACTCCTCACTATACTCTATTCATTCAGTTAATTGAAGACTAGTTGACTAGTTAACTCAACTAGGTGGCAGTTCACTCCTGTAACTGCCTAAGAGACTAGACTAGGTGGTAGTTCTCTCTCATAACTGCTGGTGTGTGTCTAGATCACTCTAGACCACCAATATGATGCATTGGTTCTCCTCTAGTGTGCATTGGTTGATTTATACAATGTATATCATGTGTAAATTATTCATTATTCATAACGATTAATGAGAATTCTTCCATTCTTTCTCTCCTTCTTCTTCTTTATCATTTTCTCTCTGCAAATGTGTGTATTATTTTCTAGCTAGATCCATTATGTGTAGGTTAAACAAATTTACATGGTGTCAGAGCCGACAGACTACTAAGCAATAGCTACACCAAAATGTTTTTGCAGGGACAAAGATTGAAGACATCGAAAATATGGACTTCCAAAAAGAATTCATTCTTACACCTTACAACTATTTTGCATGGAAGGAGAAAATATCCATACATCTCCGAACCAGAGGGTTGTATGGGTTAACCTTGACTACTGATATAAAACTGACATCAGCCATAGAAAAATCCAAGTACTTAAATTGCATGAATGAGGAACTTGGAACAATTTGCAATCTTATTTCTCTCGATCTCCTTTTTCACATATCTTCCTGTAAGACTCCCAATGAATCCTGGACCACCTTGGAAGGGTTCTTTGGAAAAAATGATGAGATGAGGGGACACATGCTAGAGTTGGAGCTCTCACATTGGATCCAAAAATCTTTGACAATATCCAAGATTTCTTTACAAAATTCAAGGATTTACTATCTCAACTCAAAGCTTGTGGGGTTGATAAATTGAAGGAGGAGAAATAAATGGTTCTCATCATTATCTCCAAGCTTGGTCTTGAAGTATCTGTATTCGTATCCACATTCCATTATGTCATATTCGCCTTTGGAGCCACTTGGAAGATTCCTTCTCTTGAGGACTTTATCGAATCCCTAACACAAGAGCAAACCAAGCTCATCAACATGGGCACAATCAAAGGTCCAAAGGCACATCCACTTACTGTGCAAGATGGTAGCCATCAATATCAGAAATATAAATATAAATACAAAAGGAAATCTCATGCACATCCGAAGAAGGAAGGGTACACAAAACCCTTCACCGATGCCTCCAGATCCAATGGGGGAAAGGCAAGAAAATGGGAGAAATGCACATACTGTCACAAAGGATTCCATCTAGAATCTGCATGCATGCAAAAAAAAAAAGATCTAATGTCTCAAATACTTCAGAAAAAAAACCTTGGAGATCACATCCTCGAGGGTGCCAAGAAGAATAAGCCAGGAGATATGAATCCCAAGAAAGACAATTCTAGCCATGCCTTGATTGACATCAAATCCTCTCCCGATGCTTGGATCGTAGATTCAAGAGAATCAAATCACATGGTTGCCTCAAAAGTAGTCTATTCTTCATTGAATGCATGCAAAGGTCCTCCTATTCTGATGGGGGACAACTCTTCTGTCGAAGTCATCGGAAAAGGAAGGATTGAACTCACCAATGGAAGCTTCGAGAATGTGTTGCATGTTCCCAAACTTTCTGTCAACCTTATCTCCATGTATTAGATGACGAATTTTGGCACTGGAAATAAATTCATATTCACACCAAATTTCATGGACATCTACGACATGCAAACCAACTCCAGGGTTGCTACCGGTGAGGTAAATCATCGGTCTAAATTGTATACTTTTTCTGAATTCATTGAACCTAATTCTGCTTTACTTCTTACTCATGATGATGAAAGTAGTAGGATATGGAACGAAAGGTTTGGAAATTTGAATTTCAAATACATGCAACAACTTAGCAAGAAAATATTGGTTGATGGTCTACCATAAATCCATTTCTCCAAGGGAGTATGTGAGGGATGTGTTCTCGGAAAACACCCTCAAGAGAAATTCGACAAAGGAAAGTCTCAGAGAGCTTCTGCACCTTTAGATATGATCCACAATGATCTTATGGGTCCTTTTGCACATCCATATATCAGCAAAGCGAGGTTTATTCTCATTTTTGTTGATGATTTCTCATGTTTTACATGGATCTACTTTCTCAGGAAAAAATTCGAGGTCTTTCAACACCTCAAAGATTTCAAAGCTCTGGTTGAGACACAATTTAGAAAGAATATCAAAGTCCTCTAAAATGATAATGGGGGAGAGTATGTAAATCATGAGATCCATAATATTTTCCATGAGGCAGAGATTTAGTTGCAACACACAGTTCCCTATACTCTGCAACAAAACATAGTTGTTGAGCAGAAAAAACAGATCTCTAAAGGAGATGGCATCTTTCATGCTGCATGTAAAGTCACTATGACAAAGACTATGGGATGAAGCACTTAATTGTGCAACATACATCCAAAATATATCTCCCCATAGATCTATCAAGGATAATACCCCCTACGAGGCTTGGAGCAGCCTCAAATTGGAAGTGACCCACTTTCACATTTTCGGTTCACGTGCATGGGCCCAAATTCCCTCTGAAAAGAGGAAGGCACTTGATCCAAGGAGCATTGAGTGTATTTTTGTTGGATACCTCGACGATGTGAAGGGATATGGGATTATTGATATTTCCTCAGATCAGCTCATCATTGAGCGTAGTGTCCAATTTGAGGAAAGTGTCTCACATGTACCTCAACAATCGCATGTAGACACCTTCATTCTTCCACCTGTCCGATATTATGAGAATGCACATGCCGAATCTTCTCTAGATGAGATTTTTGATTCAAAGGACTCAGACGATTTAGATACAGAGTCAGTACAGTCAGATGCAGAGTCAGAGCATCCAGATGCAGTTGTAGAGCCAGAGCAGAGGCCCAAGTGGACACATACTACTCTTTAGGATGCAGAGGATATCATTGGTGATCCTACTGATACTAGGAGGAATCGATCTGATTTCGAGGACCCTCATGTTGCAATCACTACCACTAAACCATTTCTCTCCAAGCATATTTTCTTGGTTCAGTCTTCAAATCCACAATCTTATGGCGAGGCTGCTGGAAATCCCTTTTGGGAATCCACCATGCAGGAGGAGTACAAATCCCTCCTCGAGAACCAGAATTGGGATCTGGTTCCCCTTCCTTCTGGGAGGAAACTTGTAATATGAAAATGGGTCTATAGGACTAAGAGCACAACAGATGGACAAAATAGCAGATACAAAGCTAGTCTTGTCACCAAAGGATTTCAATAGGTTCATGGTATTGACTATGACGAGACCTTCACTCCAGTAGCGAAGATGGATTCCATATGATTGATACTTGTCGTTGCAGAAGCCAAGGGATGGTAAGTCCATCATATAGACGTGAAGAATTCATTTCTTCACGGTGATCTCTCTGAGGAGATCTACATGGAGCAGCCCCAAGGATTTATGCAGGACTCATATTTGGTCTGTCGATTGAAGAAGTCTCTTTATGGCTTCAAGTAGGATCCGAGGGCATGGTATGCCAAGATGGACTCCTACCTATTGTCATAGAACTTTTTATGTTGTAAATCAGACCTGAATGTCTACATGCTCAGGACAGTTGATTCACTTCTACTTTTAGTTTTGTATGTTGATGATTTTTTGATCACCAGTTGCTCAACTTCAACGATTGCTGTAGTCAAGAGGATACTACATGATAGGTTTTTGATGATGAACATGGGTCCTCTACACTTCTTCCTTGGACTCGAGATCAATCAGGGTGCATTAGGCATCAAACTGTCTCAGGCCAAGTATGCACGAGATCTCCTTGAGATATTTCACATGACAGACTACAAGTCTTCTCTAACTCTTTTCCAATCAGGAGTCAAACTTGAAGATGGTAGGGAGACTCCACTGGTTGACAACACACTGTACAAACAACTAGTGGGGAGATTTTTGTATTCCACACACTCCAGACTAGACCTCTCCTATGCAGTTGGCACAGTTTTGAGGTTCATGCAAGAGCCACATGAGCTACATTGGAAATATGCATAGCATATCCTTTGATACGTACATGGATCCATCACCTTTGGGATCCATTATACAGTAGACTATACATTAGATCTCATCGGTTTTACTGATTCTGACTGGGCTGACGATAACATTGATCGCAAGTCCACATATGGTTACTCACTCAGTCTTGGTTCCGGGCCTATATGTTGGTCGATCAAGAAGCAAGCTTCCATTTCTCTATCTTCAGTCGAGGCAGAGTACATAGGAGTAGTTAACATAAACATTCAGGCTATGTGGCTACAACATTTTCTCATTGAGTTGGGCATTCATTTTCATCGATCGATTTTCATCTGGTATGACAACCAGAGCACTCTAAAGTTCTGCAGAGATCCAGTTCAGAGGCAGCAGATGAAATACATCGAGATCCACATACACTACATCCAGAACTTAGTACATGAGGGGATCATCTACCTACAATTTTTTTCCTTCACTAGAATAAATGACAAACATATTCACCAAGACCTTCACTGAGCAGAAGTTCCATTCTCTGCGAAGTCGTCTTGGAGTGAAGGACACAATTGCCTAACAACTGTAGTTCTTCTTTTTACATACATTGTACCTTTAGGGGGGGTTTTCCCATGAGTTTTTCCCTCTTTCCTCACTTTATTTCAGTGTATGTTTTGTATTTGGGTACCTAACATGGCCTCGTTGTTGGGACCCATTCTTTATTTTCACCATAGTAATGTTCAGGGGGGGTGTTGGAGTTACTTCACACACACCTAGGATTTATTTTTCCTAATGTTTTTCCTTGTTTATCAGTCACAATTAGTCATTATCTAGTCTCCTATATTTTAGGGGAGAATATTCCACCTGGAGAATATTCTCTTTCAGTTGACACTTCAGTTTGACTAGTTGAGTTGAGTCTAGATGCTGCACTGGTTTTTTCACCATGAAACATTGGGATCATCACCATGCTAATGCGCACTTTCCTTGGGATCATCACCATATTGGTGCATTACCATTGATTCCTTGATCTACTCCTCACTACACTATGTTTAGTCAGTTAACTGAAGACTAATTGACTAGTTAACTCAGCTAGGTGGAAGTTCACTCCTGTAACTGCTGGTGTGTGTCCATATCACTCTATACCACCACTATGGTGCATTGGTTCTCCTCCAATGCGCATTGGTTGAGTTATACAAAGTATATCATGTGTAGATTATTCATTATTCATAATGGTTAATGAGGATTCTTCCATTCTTTCTCTCCTTCTTCTTCTTTCTCATTTTCCCTTTGCAAATGTGTGTAGTATTTTCTAGCTAGATCTATTCTTTGCAGGTTCAACACATTTACAAGAATATTATTCATCAAAAGGATGAAAACTAAATGAAAAAGATAAGAATATAACCTAATAGAAAGTAATAAATCTGGCGGCAGTAACAAAGAAAGCGTTTTCAGTGAAATATTGGAAAAGAAACCAAGGAAAATAACCAATCAAGAAAAGTTAACCATTCAACATCAAGCCCAATGAAAAAATTCCTAGAGTTTTTGATTGGAAATGAAGAACAAACCATATTACAAGAATAGATGATCCAATGAAAGAAATTTGCAACACAATTCTCCAATCCAATTGTCACATCCAATTTTCCTTTCATTTAATGCAATAAAACAATCATCTGGGACTATATCAGAATGATTTAATGTAGATTCTCAATCAAATCATATTTTCAAAAACTAATTATATTAAACATTCTACAAACCCATAAACTCTCAAGATTTCATAACATAAGCAATTCCTTTGCCATTTTGAAAATGTTGAATTCTCAATAACATAAATTACATTTCATATTTTTCACCCAAATGACATTTTCTCTTTTCCATAAAAGATCATCATTAATACCAAAGATTCATTCTAATAATGCAAAGAGATATTACAGCTATGGAGGTCATTAAAATGACTCCAAACAATGACTAGATTAGGAAACAATATGATAATAAATGAATGAGAATATATTTATGATCATCTATTGAGTTGGTGACAATCTTGGTTTATCAATAAAAAAATGTCGCAAAGGAATCTTAAGCAACCAAGTTAGATTAACACTTCCCTAAGTTTCTTTCATTTTAAGAGAAAAATCCTGACTTGTTGATTATACAAGCCATTTCCCAACCTACATAACAACATAGAATGGTGTGATCAGCTCTTAGACAGTTTGAGAAGAATTCTTCCTCTAAATGACTGACTTATTGGAATGAAATTAAACTAAAAGAAAGTGAATATCAAAATAAAACTAATCCTAGGAAAAACATGCTAGGCTAATGCAAACTTAAACTATGTGGGTTGTCATAAAACTATGTGTAAATGACAATGTTGTCATCAAGTATTCATTCATTGTTCATTCATCCAAATGTCACAGCCTTCTTCTTGAGATATGAGCACTATGTGCTTTCCCTCAATATTATTTTCACCAAAAGACTTAGTGTCATGATTGTTGTGAGATTTGGATCTCTAGACACAATGTCTTGTTACCAAAATCAAAATCAATCAAATTAAACAAATAGGACCATTAAACTCCAATTTCATTTATCTTCTAAAGATACCAATCCACCAACAAACATTAGTCATAAAAATATGATTCAAATATTATCAGCATTACACCCCCAAAGTATGTGTTTTCTCTGATTATGGATGACACTGATGTGAAACATTAACATTATCATCTTCAGCCTTGTGAGAGGCAAGCGGAAATCATTATGAAAAGGGAACAATTAAAATACTCTTAAAGGGTATAAATGATCTCAGGTCATACCCTAGATGTAGTGACTTCCCAAACTCAAATGAAGATACAATTAGAAATTGAAATTGAATGAAGTGATTAGGATCATATTTCTAATTGGTGATAATCTTGGTGTGATGGGAAAGTCCATGAAATTGATAGCTCTAGTTCTCAAGAGTGTTTCAATTAGAAAAATTATACATTACACTTCCTTGGTATTACATATCGCATAGAATAAGAGGAAAGTGAAATGAAAAGGAAGAGTGTATATCTTGTCTCTCAACTAGATAGGTTTTCTATTTAAAAATCATGAGACATATAATCCGAAAAACAAAATAGAAAGCTCATGAGTACAAGGGATCAAAAGAAGATATTATGACATAACCCAATTGTGCTTGCCTTTCTAAGTTATGAATCATATAAGTTTTGGTTGAAGGAGCATTGAAGAATGTGGGGATCAATAGATCAATGAGTTACAACCCCCCAAAGGAATTCACATCTTGAATATTATTATCATGGTCAATATCAAAATAGATGTTGAGAACTCAAAATTAAACGCCTTGAAAGTTGTCTTGACACATTCCATTAAGATACTTACAACTCTCAAGTATTTGAATGGATTCAACATGACATAAGTGTGTGGCTCTCATCCATGATAAAAATAAGATTACTTAAGAATGCAACCATAATGAGTGACCCAAAACCCAAAGGATGGAAGATACCTTAAAAGAAAATATTGGGTCTGAAAATACATCGAATTAACAATGTTATGATTGAGTCCTTAGTTGACCAGTGATTTGGGGAATAAAATGATTGGTTCCAAAATAATTTTCTAAAGAAGATATCAACAAAATATTTAAATAACCATGCTATCCAGAATTGTCAAGAAATACATCTAGAGAGTGTGAATGAATGTCTCTTGTTGTTGTGTATGAGATGAAGCTTGGGTGAAGAGAGTTGTAAGATAATAGATGAAAATATTCCTTGAAAAACTAACTAAACAGAGCATAATATATATGAAACTAGTGCCTAGAAATTAAAACAAAAAGTTCTAATAGAAAATAACTCAAACAAAATAAAAAAATCAGCTAAGCTCGTTATGCTAAAAATGTCTATGCAGAAACTTCATGTTGGTTGAAAGTAATCGAAGAAAAAGTCAACTGGGAAAGACACCATTTGGAAAAGTCCAAAACCAAGGAAAAATAATATTCTAAAGAGATTCCAAGGAGTCAGAGTGCCTTGGATTGTAGATAGGAAGATTTTAGTCACTCAAATTTTCATTTTACTATGTGTGGGACATCAAGCCCAAAAATCATAACAATATCAATTAAACAAACTTTTCCAGATCAAAATAATGTTGATGTGAATATGGGGAAAATATGAGTGCCCATTTTCATTACAAAAGGGATCAAATAATATCTTATTAAAAAAAAATATCCCACTTGCAAGATGCCACAATGCATTGAAAATGATTTGGCACAGTGATCATGCATAAAATCAGTGATTTGAAAATTACCCAACACATAGAAAATTTGAGAATGAAATGAAGTAAAATTTCCCCTAAATTAAAATTAGATTGAAAATTCTAATCAAGGGAAAATTAGTGGGGAGGCCTTCTATTTGTTTCCACCTTTGTTGATGATTGATGTATTGTTCAGCCAACAGTAAGTAAAAGAAAAGAAAAATAGATAACTAATTAAACAACTAGGAAGCAAAGGTAATGCTATGCAAGAAAAAGACATCAACCTATTCTACCCTACTCCTATTCTACGCTACAAAGGATGAAAAATGAGCTATGTAAATTCATAATACCAATGTAGCCATTTGTGTAATCCCAAGCCTGCAAACATATGTTCAAGACAACATATTAAAGACATAAATCCGAATAAAGACAAAGTAAAAGTGGAAAAAATTGAAGCATGATAAAATCTATTCACCGTATTAAATATGTGACAATGATAACTCACGGGAACGTTAGAAGAATATGATTTCTCCAGCCATTCTTCAATTCTATCATAAAATATACCATTACTACCATAGGATTGATAGAATGGATTCAATGGAAAGTAACATACCAGATTAGAACCGTGCATAGAATTCATGTGAAGTGTGTTCGGTGAGAGAATCGCCATGCCAATAAAGTTGTTTATCCTTGAAGACAAGACAAAAGAATAAGGGCCTAACATAACCATTGGAATAGACCAAAGTGCCTCATTATCTTGGCAAGCCTCCTTGGACTCATACTTCAAGTAACCATCAACTTGAGACAAATTAGTTGAAACAAATGATCTACATGGGCTACTTTCCACCATGGCGTGAGAGATAATTTCAAAAAAATGGTGAGATCTACTAGTATCAACAATATCAAGTACAAGGTTACTTGAACAAGAAGCTTCTCTACTAATCAGAAATGAAGATGAAAATGGAGAAGACATGGTTTGATACACATATTGTAAAACATTCCCTTCATCCCATGAGAAAGGTTGATAAGGCTAGGTTGTGATTAGTTCATGGGAAGAGGCCTTATCTTCTCTATCTTCCATATGCACATCACCACCATCAAGTACTTCAAAAGGGGTAATCCCTTTGATTTTATTTGATATAACAATGGGTGGATTCCTGCAAAATAAAATCATTAAAGAGATCATGATACAAACAACAATAAGTGGCAGAATTGAGAGAATTAAAAGCCTCTCTAGGACAATAAATTTTTTCAGAAAGTGACTCCTTGAATGGTATTTCCTTCTCATTAAGAATATTTGTGATTGATTGTGGGTCGGTAGGTATTATAGTAGGCATGGTTTCACAATCAACATGTTCTTCCTTAAGATGATTTTCCTCTTCCAAGCAAAAAGTGGATTGTTGTGATAAAAGAGGTCTGTCTTGTATGTTTATTTCTTCTCCTTGAGTAAAATGATCAACATGGTTGTTTTGCTCCCGCACGATATGAGAATTTGGAATATATTTCATAGAATACTCATGGTTAGAAGTGGGGAGCAAATCAAAAGAATCCTCAGAATGAGAAGTCTCAATAAATAATCCACCAACAATAGGAAAAAATTGTTGCTTTATATTATTTATACATGGAGAATTTGTAACAATGGGACAATCCAATTTAGAAGGAACTAATTCCAAATTATCCATGGGTAAGGAATAATTCATTTCACGAGTGTCTAGATATTCTTCATTAGAAAAATTATCAGCATTCAAGTCTCTCCCCATAGTTTCCTCTTTCATTTCTTGTGATGGGAAAAAAGAGAAAGGATAATGAGATCCTGACATAATCATCGGTGTGACCTGAAGTATCCCATTATCAACAAGAAAACCCTCCTCTTGGTCAACTACAAAAAAATATGAACTTGAATTTACCACACATGAGGTCTCCTTTTCGTCACAAAGGGAGAAAGGGGGATGGAGTGGTGGGAGGATACACATGCTTCTTCCAAAAGAAAAAATTATATCTGATCTATATCCCCCAGAGTAAAGAAATATCCATACATATAAATTCCATCTAAACAATTATCATTTTCATCATTTTCTTTTAAATCCAAATCAACATGTGAAGAAATATTAAAATGTGATTTAGATTTTTCATCCATTGATTTGTGTGTTTCATTAATAAGAGAAACTAAATAGGAAATAAAATAATTCATAGAGGGCTCGTCATCCAAAGGAAACCTAGAACAAAGATGAGTAAATTTGATAACAAAATCTTGAAGAGATTCATCCTCGTTCTTCCTAAGTTTTAAAATTTCTTCACACAATTGATCATAATCATAATTCTTAGGAAAATTTAAAAATTTATGCATAAATTGTTCCCATTTGTGAATAGAGGCAACTGACAAAGTCTCACACCAAATTTTGACCCGTCCTAAAAAAGTGAGAGTGAACAACCTACAAATGACATATCCATCAATAATATTGTGAGAACCACAAAATTTCTAGAATTAAAAAGCATGTTCAGATGCAAAGATTTCACTCTCACCATCAAATCTAAGTTGTGACAAGAAATGTTAAATCTTTCTAGGAGGTTTGGGAGGTATAGTACCAGAAAAACACCTCCATAAAGGGATATGAGATGGAGCCATCAGTAAATTAAAACAAAAATGAACAATAATGACTCCATAGACTCAACTTGTCATTTGTCCCTCCTTCTAGTGCCATTTATTTTACGAATCAGAATGGCCTGTCAAGCATATGAGGTAGAAAGCTTGATGGTAGGTCCCAATTAGAGATACTCTCATTTGGTGTAGCATTTCCTATGATTTTATGGGCCTCGTCGTCACTCAGAATTAAAATAAATGAAAGGGGAAAGAAAACAGACTGCCCTCCAAAGAGTTCTAAATAATCCTAAGGCTAATCTAATTGTAAGCAAACTATTATAATCTTAACTAATTCTAACCTATCCGAGGAGAAAAACTAAAAGAATGAGTACAACAAAATACCTAATACCATCAGAACCAGAAATAACTCATGTATTCTAATGATATGTGAAAACAACAATGCTACAGATATACAGACAAATAGTTGAAAAATACATCTGTAACATAATTTTTGTACCCACAAGGAAACACGTGACAACATAAGAAAACAAAACAGAGTGCAGAAATAGTTCATACAACATAATCCTATGTACTCAGCTAGAAGATAAATGCATAAAGAATAGTCTCTACCGCATTCATCAAAGCCACAAATTTCTGAAATGCCTCCTTCCTTTTATTACTCAAAAGTAATAGTACCATCTTTTTTTACAATGGGGAAAAGTCAATTCTCTATGCTATGAGTTCTCTTTTATAAGATGAGAGAGAGAGACTCCTCATTCTCATGACCTTTCATTTCCTTTTCCTTATGTTTTTTTTTCTCGCATTTCAAAAATGAATATGCGAGTTTTACAAAGAGAAGTTGAATAGACTCATGAGTGATCACTTTCTCCCTCATGAAGTTTGCAAATGATATTCGTTTAAAAAAAATCATTGATTCTGTCCATTGGTGTTATCTTTTGTTCCTCAAAAGATTCTGGGAATTTCTGGCTTCTTCTCCTTTGCCTCATCTTTCTAACGATCCTTTGTTTTTCTGATTTCATTTCTTGTAGCTCAAGATATGATTGTTTGAAGTCTACATATCTGGTTTTTCATTTGAAATCGGGTTCCACTTGTGTTTTACATTTTTGGACCTTTTCTTATCAGTGTCATCCAACACTTGTTATCCTAGCCTATTATTCACT
Organism: Picea engelmannii; assembly: GCA_009831015.1. Lineage (NCBI taxonomy): Eukaryota > Viridiplantae > Streptophyta > Pinopsida > Pinales > Pinaceae > Picea > Picea engelmannii. The sequence goes on along the minus strand of ML790343.1, from coordinate 3,420 downwards.
CCTCCATATTTCCATCGAGCCCTCCTGGGACTAATTTTGTTTCCCATGGCTCTAGACATGATTGTTTGAAGATGGTATGGCCAAATTTCCCCCCAAATCTGTGGGTGTATGTTTTCTATGTGTTATGATGTCTTTTGTCAGATGTTCGGCATGGATACTTGTACCAATGTGTTCCTATGTCCGATACCTTTCCAATGAGGTATCATAGGCCTCATTCTCACACATGTAGCAAAAGTTATAGCCATTTAAAAATTGTCACTCAACAATTATTGATCAAGCACGTGGGTTAATCTGGACCATTGATTTTTGAACCGACAAAAAGAGGAATCTTGCATAAGAGATCGACACTTAGTGATTAGATAGATTAATCCCTATGGATAGTTTGGTTAAGAACACAAGCAGAATGAGACCCACGACTAGTAGCATAATTTTCTCTAATTTTCTTTTTTTTTGAAATTAAGAAAACAATTAAAAATGAAATATAATATAATGAAAAAACAATTACTTACATTATTTACAAAGTTAAAAACAAAATTTACCCTTAATTAATCAAAAATAAAATTTACTAAAATTACCCTCCCCCGTTGGATTTAAACATGTGACCTCCGAGGACAAAACACATGTTTTAAACCATTAGGCCCATTCATATTTGTTGTTCATCTGATTTGCAAGAAACTATACATTCATGAAAAACTAAAATTGAAAATAAAAAATAAATTAATAATAATAATAATAAAATATCAGATAAAATAAATCAATAAAAATAAAATAATAAAAAATGTTAAATAAATGAAATAAACACAACATATATACAAAAGAGAAATTAAGAAATAAAAAATTATAATTAAAAAAAATATTAAGAAAAAAAATAATATACAACCCCCCCTCATCGTGGGGATTATCCTATGAGTTCACACTCCACACTGCTCCATTCTCCGATGATCCAATATCCTTATTATTGATGTATTTCATGCTTCACTCCCCCAACGAATCCATTTTCAACACTTCATTCCCGACGATTTGATCACCCTCACATCATATATTAAATTTCTTATTCAATATTATTTTAATCACATCCTCGTCGGGGTTCGTTAGTAAATACATGTGGTAATCCTTTGTGAAATCATCGATCATACACCCTCCCTTTGCACATTTTCCAATTATTATTCAATTAATATTATAATAATATATGGTCATCGTTGTTTTATGTGTATGGTTGTGGTCGAGATTTTGGTAAGGGACGTGAGGTAAGTCTAGTGAATTCTCCAAAATTCCCGACGATGATCATTCCACTCAAACTCGTTTTCGTGAGAAATAAAAATAATATTATAATATGCACATTTTTCCATATATTAATTAAAATATTTATGATGTGTCATATGGTTCAAAGTTTCAAGGCATTTAAGGGATAAGATTTGAAATACAAGTTAATGAAAATAATCTCCAGAAATCTCTAGAAAATAGGAAATCCTTATTTTCTAAGAAATCCCTAGAAAATAAAAAATCCTTATAAAATATGGGAGTCCTAGAAAATAGGACCTGTGGAATACGTTTAGGTTTAGGTGGGAAAGAAGAAAATAAAAAAGGTAAAATCTATACAATTTAGGATTTTGTAAAACGTAAAAAAAAATAAAAATGAAAAATGAAATGAAAATTTGATTTGCTCTCTCTCTCTATATATATATATATATGACATTCATTTATGAGAAAATATGTACATGTTAAATAGTAAAAAAATGGTTAGTTCATTAATCATACTTGGTTAACAAAAATAATTAAAAGTACAATAAAAATACATTAAATAAAATACATAAAATATGAATATTTACAAAATAACAAAATAAAATAAAGTAAAAACAAAATAAATTAAAATTGAAATAAAAATCAAACAACATAAAATATATATACAAAATTAAAATAAAATATTTATAAACATTATTTACAAACATTAATAAAATAATATAAAATAATATAATAACAAATTGGGAAAATTAGTAGCAATTAGAAAAGTCAAGGTTCAATGTCCCCTAGGATCTACTAGTTGGGGTTTCGCACCTAGGGGTCAAAATTAAGAAAAAGGTGTATAGGGTAGGATTGATGAAACCAAATGCTGTGAAGAGGAGCGAGGATAGATGTGATCGAGGATGTGGCAATTCGATTGAAATGAAGGGAAAGTGATGAAGAAGAAAGGATGATGCTTCATGCGATGATTTAACATTGCAAGTAGCGACAAGTAGAAAAAGGAATATCGATGCTACCCGAACGTACAAAACAAGCTAGTCCACTCAATATGCGCATCTCAGAGGGAGGACATTCTTAGATCGCAAGGAGTGAGAGCGCCACCAAGTACAATAAAAGGCCCTTATGTCAGACACTATGGGTGAATGTGATAGATAACTAACAAGCATCAGGGACAAATCTCCAAGGAATCATAATCAAGAGTAGGAATGGGCTTTGGTGAAAGATAAGACCAAGAAAGGGCCCAATATAAACCAATATGACGAGGTTCAAGGATAGGCTCATGAGAATGGTGGGTTCGACAGCCTCATGGGATTTGGACCTCGTGACAACTATAAGTGAAGGTAATCTACTTCCGAAAAAGGAGAAGCTATGGAAATAATCAAGGTCAAGGGTGTGGAAATGGATCAAGAGATCCCCCCACAACCTTCTCAAGGCAGGAGCGGTCACGTGAATGAAGTGTTACTTCAAACCTACTCCTGCAAAAAAAATAAAATGATATTAGTCATGCGATCAAAAGAAGACTTGTTAGTAAAATAAACAATATGCTCCCTTCCTTTAAGATAATTTACAAGAGAGTGCTTGGTTTATTCAACGATAACATGGTGGTTGTAGATGAGTTTCCTGAAACTACATGTTCCAAGTATCAACTCAAAAAAAGGATCATTTAGTGTGCAATTTAGACTTAGAGTTAGAAACAGGTGAGTATAATATGCATGCTAAATCATAAATATGAAAACATGAAGCACAAACATGGAATCAGGAAGATGCATACTTTGATTTAGTCAATCGGGACATGTAATAGAACAAACCATGCAACCACATCAGATCACCAAGCATTTCAGAATTAGCAAAAGGTCAAAAGATGACATGTCTATTCTATCACACAAATTCCAATGAAACATCATAGGTCAATAAGCATCAAGAAGACATTTGAAATCAACATATCAAAAGGAAAAATCAACACCAATCAAAGACAATCATTCATCAAGATAAAACCCCCAACTCCCTCAATGTAGGAAAAGAGATAGCATTAGGCTCAAGTGGTAGAGGGTTAGGCAATAGGATTGAAATTTTAGTATGGGTCCCCTTTTCTTTAGCTTGCAAAAGAAAAAGTAAACAGGGGGTTTTGTGGCCACAACACATAGGAAAGCCAATAAAGACTGGCACAAAGTAAGAAAC
>ML790342.1:485228-495523 GCA_009831015.1 Picea engelmannii | reverse complement strand
CCTATTATTCCATAGTATTTTTTTATCCTTTTATTAATAGAATAAATAAATTTCACAAGTAACAGAATATCTCATCATTCAAGTTTTTGTTATTGCTATAAATAAACTACACAAGTAACAAAAATATCTCCATAATTAAAGTTGAACCAATTCTTCATTTGTTTTTTTATAGTAACTCTGAAATTATAACCCTTTATCCCATAATATTTGTTAAATAATTTTTCTATTTTATAATTGGTAATAATTAGTTATCATTCCTCTTAAATTAGTATATTATTTTTCAAATAATAAATGAAAACATAACTTCTCCGTCCATAGTATTTTTTCAAATGGTTTATTTATCTATGTATTGGTACACTTCATCATGGTCTTATAACAATACGCCACACAAATAACAATAATAACTCTCATTGGCCTAGCTCCATACCATACACCCTCTTGTTCACTCCCTATAATAAATGAAATTATGGCCTTTTAACCCATAGTATTTGTTATGGTTTTTTTAGGCTTATGGTTTATAATGGTGGTTTAGGGATTCTATCATGGGCTTGGATACCTAGTACATCCTTTTGTTACTGTCAATTAATAAATGAAACAAACAACAACAAGACTAGTTTTCCATGTTGTCCACGGAATTATGACCTCTTAGCCCATAGTATTTGTTTAAACACGTTATTTAGTTTACAATAGTTGTTTAGTATGAGAAAATAAATAATGTAATTCCTTAAAATTCAATACCCATAAAATGTCCAAAACATCATTTAACATATTTCAATAAATAAATAAAACTGCACAAATAACCAAAAACATATCTCCTCCTCTGTCCATACTCTAACAACTCCTCCACCTCCTATAATAAAGAAAATTATGACTTCTTATTCCATATTTTTAGTGATTTCTTTAACTTTATGGTTTATCATGGTTATCTAAAATTTTTATTCTTAGACTTTAATAGCTAGTTAATCTTTTTAATTTTATAATAACTAAATTGCACAAATAACAAGATATTTAATAATTTAAGTTTGTATTAATGCAATAAATAAATTAAATAAAAAGATATTTATGATTTAAGTTAGACCAATTCCTCATTTTCTGTTTACAATAACTACAATTATAACCTCTTATCCCATAATATTTGAAGCAATTGATTGAGTTCAATGCGGAGTAAACCACTCTGGGCGGAGGCAAAGAGGATAATAGAGGCATAGGTTGGGACGAAGCCATTCCTATATCGAGATTGAGTGAGCCCCTCATCAAAGGTTGCAGTGGAGAAGGTAGCGTGATAGAGACATCATGGGCATACAGGGTCTAAGCTCCGATTGTTCCAGTTGCAGGGGGTTGAGTGTAGTAGCTCTAGAGGTACCAATAGCATAATTACAAGTTTGAAGGGTTGTTTTGGTTCGTGATAGGTGCTTTGTGCAAATTTTCAGTGCTGGGGTTGTTTCCATTGGGTCTAGGGTTACACGGTTGCAATAAATGTGTGACCAACGTATTTGTTAAGGATTTTTTCTATTTATAGTTCTTTTAAGATATCTTTTAAATTACTTTTTAATAATAAATGGAATCATAATCTCTCCGTATTCAAATGGTTTATTTGCCTATGTATTGGCATACTTCATCCTTGTGTTATAAATTGAATATGAGCAAATCGATTCGATGTGTGTTTTTATCGGCCAAGGATTCAATTCCTTTGTGGAGGCGAAGTAGGAGTTACATTTAAACCCTAAAATCAGCTTGTTCTTCTTAGTTTTGGGTTAGCCTTGTGAGTAATAAAAAACGGAGAGATTAGATCATGCTCGGAGTTGCCAGATAATTTGAAAGAGGAGATATTGAAGCGGTTCCCAGTTGACTGCGTATGTAGGTTTAGCAGTGTTTTCCAACAATGGAATGCTCTCCTTACATCAACCCGATTCGTAACTGCCCAATGGGCTGATTTTTCGTCAAATAAAAATCCATGTTTGGTTCTGTGCGACCTGGACTCTCGAAGGCGTTATTGGGCCTATCTATTGCTTTTCCACAAGGATGTGAAACCCTTACTTTTCCCTTTGGTTTTTTGGCGACATCTTTTCTGACGCTTGTTACCACAGATCATCCGCATGCCTCTTGTTTATCAAGACTATGTACTTCCCAGAACGAATGCTACCAAACTTTTGGACCGACCTAATTGTCTGCAATCCTCTCACGCGAAGGACGAAAATTTTTCTCGAGTCATCCAGGTCCATGCCCTCGCAAGGCATATTGGCAGCGGAGTTTGATGGTAATGGTTGTAGTCTCCAAGGTTTCATGGGACGAACAGGAAGATGGCAAGCACCACACTTTTCTGGAAGAACTGCATCTCAACAAACAGCAGGCCTGCCTGGTAATAAGCATGAGAAAACATTTTGTCTAGAAAGAAAAGGGAGAAGTATGGCTTCTACGTCCTTGTGGAAAAGCAGTAGGCCCAACAACAAGTTCGACAGTCCCGCTCGCACAGAACCAAGCATCGATATTTATTTGCAGGGAAATTAGCCCATTCGGTACTTATAAATCGGGTTGATGAAAAGAGAGCATTCCATTCCAGGCAAAAGAGGCGAGACCTACATAGACATTCATCTGGAAACCGCTTCAGTTTCTCCTGTTTCAAATGATCGGACAACTCAGAGAATAATCTAACCTCTAGCTTTTCCATCAGTAACTGTAACTTGAAAACAAAACTTAGGAGAAGAATCCGACCAACAAGTGGAACCCAAAACTAATGAGGATAGGCTGATTTTAGGGTTTAAATGTACCTCCTACTTAGCCTCCATAAAGGAATAAAATCTTAGCAAGATAGAAAAACACACAACTGAATATAGAGGAACTCTGTTTTCCATTTTCTCATATTGAATTGAAATATAGCAATACACATGCAAAAAAAGCCATTTGAACAAATGCTATGGACAGAAGTTATGATATCATTAAATAATTAATGGAAATTCTAAAAATATTATTTAATAATTTATTGACTATCTTAAATAATTATTACAAATTATAAAATTTAATTACATGATAAAAGGTTATATTTGATTTATTATAAAAAAAAATATTTAACAAATATTACATGGTAAAAGGTTATATTTGAGTTATTATAAAAATTAAATGGGAAGTTGGTCTTACTTAAATCATAGAAATTTTTTCCTTGTGTAATTTATATATTGCATTAATTAAAATATAAGCTATGCTTTACTTGTGTGGTTTATAGAAACCTTAAACAATCCTTATAAACCATATTTTTAAACAATAAAGTTAATTCTAGAGCACTCCTATGATTTGGGGCAAATATTTATTGAAGTAAGTTAATACTTGGACAAACTTTATCTTTTTTAATGTAAGTATTTTTTGTAGGGATGATTTTAAGGATGTAAATTAATTTTAAAATGTAGAAAATATAAGAGGTATACATACCCTACCCCCTTGGAATTTGAGCATGTGACCTCCAAGAAGGAAACACATGTTTTCAACCATTAGACCCACTCAGGTGTATACACTCTATCCATAATATAGAATTAGAAAGTTTGTTTGCTCAAGAAAATATATAATTGTTCAGCGTCTAAAAGAGTTTATGCTTATTTTGCAATGATTTTAGGTGTTGATTAAATTTAAAGTTAATAATGATCCATGTTAGCCATATTTTGATAGTATTAATTGGTWAATATATCCWAASAAGAAACGACTATAGTATAATTAATTAATCACAATAACCATTGTATTTAAATAACAACATTCAAATTATACAATGAAGTTCCAAAGTAACTTGATTCTAATTGGAAAGCACCAATCCAGGTGGATATGGGTGGCCAACCACCTATTCATTTTTTTATCTTGGTAGTTTTTTTCTAGCTTTTTGGGTTCTAAACTTCTTGGGTTGTTTTGTAGCCCTAAACAATGTTTTTTGGGTTCGTCATAGTCACGTTATAAAGAAAGTCAAAGCATGATGAAAACATGCATATTACTCGGATAGACCTTTCCAATGGGCTATCGTGCACATAAAATAGAGATCATATGCAAAAGTTACGACCCCGAGAAGTTGATGTACCAACTTACCCCATCGGGGTCCACATGACTTTTGGCACTTCATCTCCTAGGGTTAGGTTTTTGTATCTATATGGATTTCACATTACTTCTTGATGATAAAAAAGCCCTTGAGGCCTAATTGTGATGTTCTCAAACGAATTCGAGTAGCTGCCACATCTCTTCTTAGAGATTAGCTAGCACCATTCAAGCAAGATTGTTCATTATGCATTTTTACATTTTTTGTTGTTGTTCTTCATATAATATATGATCAATATATTATTACAATGATGAGTGTTCCATATATAGGGAGCATAAGGTGACCATAAATGAAAGGATGTGTCCCTTGAATAATCAATAACTATTTAGTATTATCATTTACTGATTATATACTATATTTAGTAATCAATAATAATTATATTATTAATTATTATCTTTAGAGAATGTCTTCTCGATGTTGTCCAAACATCAACACTCCCTCTCAACCAGGGAGACATTATGCAACTTGCCACTCTTGTCTTTGAATTATACAAACCTCATCCTAGACTCATGACACTTGTCTGTCAGTTTTGGGAGACATCTCTCTCCCACTTGAACTGAGGAGAAACTCGTTTTGCGGCTCTCCCTCTGAGTCAATTAACTCTCTCTAAGATTAGGCTCACTTTGGGTATGCATGTAAGAGAATATAGCATCTTGAGTCTTTATCATTCCTTGTCGAATCACCATGACTAGGACAAAGTCCAGACCAATATCTGTCACCATAGGCACACACCTATGAGTGAATGTTTCCTTAATGCTAACTGACAGGTGGAAATCACTTCAAGCACCTTGAGTCAATATTATTCCTTGTCATGATCAAGGAAGGACTATGTCTGGGCCCATTTACAACAGGTGCACCTTTATGATAAATGTATTCTATCTTCATTGGTTTGCAGCCCAATCTAGGAGACATTTCGCCCGATGCTGAAACAGTAACACTCCCTCTTAGCTAGGGATGTATCTTTACATAGTAGTACATAACTACTATCTAGAGACTCGCAGTCTTCACGAGTGGTACACAACCACCATAGTATAAAAAGTTTTTTCACACATGACAGTTCCATGTTGACTTCTAGAGGCTACTCCCTCTAGGAATACTTAGGGTCAACTCTCTCGACATGTCCTCATGTAGATGTGTATTTCCATAACATAGATGCTTATAATATCCTAGACGACACCAATATTGTAATTCAGGTTGTGTGACACCACAATGAACCACATGTTAGAAGCGAGAAATCCATCACTCACATTCACCTTGTGGACCATAACATTTTGTAGGTAGAACCGTGGCCTGTGCGGTTTCAATGCCAAGAAGATGACGAGGATCACGAGCAACACGGTGAAGAGGAACCCCAACATAACTTGTAGGAATCTCCTGAAGGGAGACTCTTCCCACCAAGAGCCATGCCTACCACAATCTTTGTGAGTCACGCATACCTCCGCTGACATGGATGAGATTCACTCACAGGGTTGTACCTGTGGTGTATGTAAACCATCCATTGTTGAAGAAGTTTCTCAAGGAATTTGTGGAGGAATATGGCTTCCATTTCCCTTTCATTTACCTGGGCCATCCTGTGAGGGAGTCAATCCCATTATAGCTCTGATACCATGTTTTTGTTCTTCATATACAATATGATCAATATATTATTACAATGATGAGTGTTCCATATATAGGGAAAATAAGGTGATCATCCATGAAAGGATGTGTCCCTTGAATAATCAATAACTATTTATTATTATCATTTACTTATTATATAGTATATTTAATAATCAATAATAATTAAATTATTCATTACTATCTTTAGAGAATGTCTTCCTAATTTTGTCCAAACATCAATAGTTTCAACATATTTCTTTATTGAATATAAGTCATGTTTTACTATATCTTTGTTATTGTTCACTATATCTATGTGCTAATATTAGAGGTATGTATTTAATTTAGTTCCACTCATAAATATGGACTAGTGGTATCAGAGCAGTCGACTGCTTGTCGTTCAAAGAGTTGGGACTCGATATTTCTTCTCTTCATAAAAACTACTCTCACAAGCCCAAACAACCTTCCATGGAGGGAGAAAAGAAAGACGATGGGACATGGGATCCTTTCAAAATGTTGCTCTAGGAAGACCTCGAGTGACAAATGAATGAGACAATGGATAAATTTGAACAAATCCTTCGACAACTTCCAACAAGGGACGTGTCTTCCTCGAGTTGAGGCCCCGCCACCTTCAAGGTACAAATCATTTTTTATATTCCTATATTTGAAGGTCAGATAGATGTAGATGTTGTAGACAAATGGTTAAATATGCGAGAAGGGTATTTTTTTCTCCATAAATTTTCAGATAGAGAAAATATTACATTTTTTATCCTTAAGGTCATTCCCCATGTCAAGTATTGGTGGGAGACATTCTATGAGAAAGAGGAAACAAAAGAATCTCCATTATTTTCAGTTGCACCCACCAAGTGTTCTTTTAGGGATGTTATTAAGGAAAAATACTACCATGTTGGAAGTCATGAAAACTTATATAGAGAATCGACCCCACTTGCAGTAGGAAAGGAACCAAAAACTGTGAGAGTTCACAAATGTCTTCCATACATTGTGCAACAAGCTAGATATCAGAGAAACTAAGTGACATCTGGTGCACAAGTACCATGATTGTTTGCATAGATACATCTAAAAATAAATGTAGTTTGTGGTTATATCATCCTTGGGCACAACCTATCGATTTGTTGTCAAAATCGAACAGAAAATTAAACAAAAGACACAGAAATTTGTGTCTCGGAACCCCTCACAGCAGAAGTAGGGAAAGGGAATTCCCAACCCACAAAGAAAAGGGAAGAGAAAGGATGGACAACCTCAAGACAACTAGTATAATCTACAACCAAAGAAGGACAATGAGAAGATAAAGAAAGACACTTGGAAGTGGTGCGAGTTTCATAAGAGCCCATCGCATAACACTGTTGAATGACACTCAAAGAAGTAATTTATGGCTGAGTTGAAATCTGCAAACTAGATGTGGGTTTCGGCTCTAAGATAGAACTAGAAAAAGGATACAAATCATTGACACAGAACCCAGTTCCATCGTTGCTACCAACAAGACCCATCCCGATGAACCTGATGAACCATAGGAAGGAGAGAGCCTATTTCATTAAAAAATTGTGGTAAAGGGCCCTGCTAACAACACCGCACCCACAATTGTACACCATTGGATGGCTTTGCCAAGGAAGTGATCTCCACATCAAGAAACAACTCCTTATGTCCTACAACATCAAGCCTTTCAAATATGATGTATTGTGTGATGTCTCCCCCCTTGAAGTTTGTGATTTTATTTTGGGCCAACCTAATTTATGGAAATGTCATGTTGTATATGACTCTAGGCCTTGTGGTGTTATTATTACTTTTGACAAGATATTGTATGGAATACCCGAGGTAGTCCCACCTACATCCATTTCCTTGATCCCTACCATGAAATGCAGGTAGGTCAACTCTCAGATAAGGAATTTTGACTTCTTCATGATTCACAGTCAAAATGACCAAGAGGTTGTAGCCACATCCTTGGCCTCTGCGACAGGTCAGTCCACGTAGTATAAGAAAGTCGACAAGGTCATGGAATAATACAAAGGCATATTCTCCTCACCCACTGGGGTACCTGTGCACTATCAGGTCAATCATTCAATTGATCTGACCTCCAATACATTGCTACCCAATGGGCCAGTCTATCACCACTCTCTATTATAAAATGAGTAAATCAAGCACTAGATCCAAGAGGTGCTAAAAAAGGGGCACGTCTGAACAATCTTATCACCTTGTGGAAGCCCAACAATGCTCTTGTAGAAGAAATATAAGACTTGGTGACTCTACATCAATTATTGGGCCCTAAGTAAAATCGTTGTCAAGAACTGGTACCCATTTTCCCAAATCGATGATCTCCTTAACCAACTCAAAGGGGACAAATACTTCAGTAAGATTGATCTAAATTTCATCTACCAGCAGGTCCCAATAAAGAATACCAATGGATGGAGGACTGACTTCAAGTCCAACTATGGCCTTTTTGAATGGTTAGTGATGCCCTTTAGCTTGATGAATTTCCCAACAAATTTCATTAGGATGATGGATGATATCTTGTGCCATTTCACCAATTATTTTGTGGAGGTGTATTTGGTTGACATCCTCATCTTCAACAGGATTTGGGTAGAACACTTGCAACATATTCAATAGGTTCTTCACACTCTACAGCAACACAAGGTATAAGAAAATTTGGAAAAATTCTGCTTCAACATGGACAAGGTGTAATACCTAGGATACATTGTTGATGAGCATGGGGTGTACGTCATTCATGACGGACCAGCACCAACCAAAGTAACTGACCTTTGGAGCTTCTTATCACTTTCTAAATTCTATCACATTTTCATATTGGGATTCTCCCATATTGCATGGGCCCTTATCCAAGTGACTATAGGTGGTGGTAAGAAATTTTTTGTGTGGGGCCTATAAAGAAAACTTTTGATGATTTGAAGGTGTTCTTGTTCTCATCCCGAGTGCTCTCATTACTCAACCTCCAACAACCTTTTGAGATAAAGACGTATTCTTGAGACTATGTTGTGGGAGCAGTTCTTACTCACCATGGACATCTTATGCCCTATCATAGTAAGACAATATGATATTGCATCCACAAGTAACCTAATTACAATAAATAAATGTACTCCATTATGCAATCCTGCCTCTAGTGGAGGCATTACATTCTTGGGAAGGAGACAATTATACACATTCATCATAAGTCTCTACAGTTCATGTGAACACAAGGAATATTGCAGAATGAGCACCATCATAAGTGGTCGACATAATTGCAACAATTGCATCTTAACATATAGTATAATATATGAAGCACCAACTACGATGTTGAACTCTTTCGGCCATGAGACCTTTAGATGGCCCCAACTCTATGGGAGTGATCCTAAATTTTCCACTACCTAGAATATGTTGGGTGCAAACAAAAATGTCACTCATTTTCATCTTTAGGATGGGTTATTGTTCCATCTAGTCCATATCTATGTCCCATCAAGCGAGTGAGAGAATATGATTTTGGAAGCTCACTATAGTCGGGTGGCAGGACACTTTGACATAGAAAAGACAACATAAGTGTTGAAACAACATTTCTATTGCTCGAAAATTCGACAATATGTCAACAAGTATATTAGGTCTACACTACCTCGGTTATTGCCAAACTGACCATTAAGAAAAAAGGCATGTACACCCCTCTACCTACTCTCAAAAACCATTGGGAGTCCAAAGTACATACCGTCCAAAGTATCATTTAACATATTTCAATAAATAAATTAAATTGTAAAAATAACAAAAAAAAAATCTATCGTCCCTCCATACCCTAACAAGTCCTCTACTTCCTATAATAAAAAAAATTATTTCCTATTATTCCATAGTATTTTTTTATCCTTTTATTAATAGAATCAATATATTTCACAAGTAACAGAATATCTCATCATTCAAGTTTTTGTTATTGCTATAAATAAACTACACAAGTAACAAAAATATCTCCATAATTAAAGTTAAACCACTTCTTCATTTGTTTTTTTACAGTAACTGAAATTATAACCCTTTATCACATAATATTTGTTAAATAATGTTTTTATTTTATAATTGGTAATAATTAGTTATCATTCCTCTTAAATTAGTATATTATTTTTTAAATAATAAATGAAAACATAACTTCTCCGTCCATAGTATTTTTTCAAATGGTTTATTTATCTATGTATTGGTACACTTCATCATGGTCTTATAAATTGAATATGAGCAACTGAATTTTGTTTAATTTTTTTTATTTAGAAAGGATTGGATTCCTTTGTGAAGGCTAAGTGGGAGTTACATTTAAACCCTTATTAACTTATTGCAATAAATATGCCACACAAATAACAATAAGAACTCTCATTGGCCTAGCTCCATACCATACACCCCCTTGTTCACTCCCTATAATAAATGAAATTATGGCCTTTTAACCCATAGTATTTGTTCAGATGGTTTTTTTAGACTTATGGTTTATAATTTTGGTTTAGGGATTCTATCAAGGGCTTCGATACCTAGTACATCCTTTTGTTAGTGTCAATTAATAAATGACACAAACAGCAACAAGACTAGTTTTCCATGTTGTCCACGGAATTATGACCTCTTAGCCCATAGTATTTGTTTAAATAGGTTATTTATTTTACAATAGTTG
>ML790342.1:456514-467414 GCA_009831015.1 Picea engelmannii | reverse complement strand
TTTGTGCAAATTGTCAGTGCTGGGGTTGTTTCCATTGGGTCTAGGGTTACACGGTTGCAATAAATGTGTGACCAGCGTATTTGTTAAGGATTTTTTTTATTTATAGTTCTTTTAAGATATCTTTTAAATTACTTTTTAATAATGAATGGAATCCTAATCTCTCCGTATTCAAATTGTTTATTTTCCTATGCATTGGCATACTTCATCCTTGTGTTATAAATTGAATATGAGCAAATGGATTCGATGTGTGTTTTTATCGGCCAAGGATTCAATTCCTTTGTGGAGGCGAAGTAGGAGTTACATTTAAACCCTAAAATCAGCTTGTTCCTCTTAGTTTTGGGTTAGCCTTGTAAGTAATAAAAAACTGAGAGATTAGATCATGCTCGGAGTTGCCAGATAATTTCAAAGAGGATATATTGAAGCGGTTGCCATAATTTGAAAGAGGAGATATTGAACCGGTTTCCAGTTGACTGCGTATGTAGGTTTAGCAGTGTTTTCCAACAATGGAATGCTCTCCTTACATCAACTCGATTCAGAACTTCCCAATGGGCTGATTTCCCGTCAAATAAAAATCCATGTTTCGTTCTATGCGACCTCGACTCTCGAAGGTGTTATTGGGCCTATCTATTGCTTTTCCACAAGGATGTGAAACCCTTACTTTTCCCTTTGGTTTTTTGGTGACATCTTTTCTGACGCTTATTACCACAGATCATCCGCATGTCTGTTGTTTATCAAGACTATGTACTTCCCAGAACGAATGCTACCAAACTTTTGGACCGACATAATTGTCTGCAATCCTCTCACGTGAAGGACGAAAAATTTTGTCGCACCTGAGTCATGCAGGTCCATGCCCTCGCAAGGCATATTGGCAGCGGAGTTTGACGGTAATGGTTGCAGTCTGCAAGGTTTCATGGGACGAACAGGAAGATGGCAGGCGCCGCACTTTTCTGGAAGAACTGCATCTCAATAAACAGCAGGCCTGCCTCGTAATAAGCATGAGAAAACATTTTGTCTAGAAAGCAAAGGGAGAAGTATGGCTTCCACGTCCTTGTGGAAAAGCAATAGTCCCAACAACGAGTTTGACAGTACCGCTCACACAGAACCAAGCATCGATTTTTATTTGCAGGGAAATCAGCCCATTCGGTACTTATAAATCGGGTTGATGAAAAGAGAGCATTCCATTCTGGGCAAAAGAGGCGAGACCTACACAAACATTCATCTGGAAACCGCTTCAGTTTCTCATGTTTCAAATTATCGGACAACTCAGAGAATAATCTAACCTCTAACTTTTCCATCACTAACTGTAACTCGAAAACAAAACTTAGGAGAAGAATCTGACAAACAAGTGGAACCCAAAACTAATGAGGATAGGCTGATTTTAGGGTTTGAATGTACCTCCTACTTAGCCTCCATAAAGGAATAAAATCTTAGCAAGATAGAAAAACACACAACTGAATATAGAGGAACTCCGTTTTCCATTTTCTCATATTGAATTGAAGTATATCTATACACATGCAAAGAAAGGCATTTGAACAAATGGTATGGACATAAGTTATGATATCATTAAATAATTAATGGAAATTCTAAAAATATCATTTAATAATTTATTGACTATCTTATATAATTATTACAAATTATAAAATTTAAAAAATTATTCAACAAATATTACATGATAAAAGGTTATATTTAATTTATTATAAAAAAAATTATTTAACAAATATTACATGGTAAAAGGTTATATTTTAGTTAGTATAAAAATTAAATGGGAAGTTGGTCTTACTTAAATCATAGACATTTTTTCCTTGTGTAATTTATATATTGCATTAATTAAAATACAAGCTATGCTTTACCTGTGTGGTTTATAGAAACCTTAAACGATCCTTATAAACCATATTTTTAAACCATAAAGTTAATTCTAGAGCACTCCTATGATTTGGGGCAAATATTTATTGAAGTAAGTTAATACTTGGACAAACTTGATCTTTTTTAAAGTAAGTATTTTTTGTAGGGTTGATTTTAAGGATGTAAATTAATTTTAAAATGTAGAAAATATAAGAGGTGTACATACCCTACCCCCTTGGAATTTGAGCATGTGACCTCCAAGAAGGAAACACATGTTTTCAACCATTAGACCCACTCAGGTGTATACACTCTATCCATAATATAGAATTAGAAAGTTTGTTTTTTCAAGAAAATGTATAATTGTTCAGCGTCTAAAAGAGTTTATGCTTATTTTGCAATGATTTTAGTTGTTGATTAAATTTAAAGTTAATAATGATCCATGTTAGACATATTTTGATAGTATTAATTGGTTAATATATCCTAACAAGAAACCACTATAGTATAATTAATTAATCACAATAACCATTGTATTTAAATAACAACATTCAAATTATACAATGAAGTTCCAAAGTAACTTGATTCTAATTGGAAAGCACCAATCCAGGTGGATATCGGTGGCCAGCCACCTATTCGAACTCGTTCACATACAACTTTCATCTTGGGAGTTTCATTTTTTTTATCTTGGTAGTTTTTTTCTATCTTTTTGGGTTCTAAACTTCTTGGGTTGTTTTGGAGCTCTAAACAATTCTTTTTGGGCTCGTCATAGTCACGTTGTAAGGAAAGTCAAAGCATGATGAAAACATGCATACTACTCGGATAGACCTTTCCAATGGGCTATTGTGCACATAAAATAGAGATCATATGCAAAAGTTACGACCCCGAGAAGTTGATGTACCAACTTACCCCATCGGGGTCCACATGACTTTTGGCACTTCATCTCCTAGGGTTAGGTTTTTGTATCTATATGGCTTTGACATTACTTCTTGATGATAAAAAAGGCCTTGTGGTCTAATTGTGATTTTCTCAGATGAATTCGAGTAGCTGCCACATCTCTTCTTAGAGATTAGCTACCACTATTCAAGCAAGATTGTTCATTATGAATTTTTACATTTTTTGTTGTTGTTCTTCACATAAGATATGATCAATATATTATTACAATGATGAGTGTTCCATATATAGGGAGCATAAGGTGACCATAAATGAAAGGATGTCTCCCTTGAATAATCAATAACTATTTAGTATTATCATTTACTGATTATATACTATATTTAGTAATCAATAATAATTATATTATTGATTATTATCTTTAGAGAATGTATTCTCGATGTTGTCCAAACATCAACACTCCCTCTCAACCAGGGAGACATTCTGCAACTTGCCACTCTTGTCTTTGAATTATACAAACCTCATCCTAGACTCATGACACTTGTCTGTCAGTTTTGGGAGACATCTCTCTCCCACTTGAACCGAGGAGAAACTCGTTTTGTGGCTCTACCTCTGAGTCAATTAACTCTCTCTAAGATTAGTCTCACTTTGGGTATGCATGTAAGAGAATATAGCATCTTGAGTCTTTATCATTCCTTGTCAAATCACCATGACTAGGTCAAAGACGAGACCAATATCTTTCACCATAGGCACACACCTATGAGTGAATGTTGCCTTAATGATAACTAACAGGTGGAAATCACTTCAAGCACCTCGAGTCAATATTATTCCTTGTGATGATGAAGGAAGGACTACGTCTCAGCCCATTTACCACAAGTGCACCTTTATGATAAATGTATTCTATCTTCATTGGTCTGCAGCCCAATCTAGGAGACATTTCGCCCGATGCTGAAACATTAACACTCCCTCTTAGCTAGGGAGGTATCTTTCCATAGTAGTACACAACTACTATCTAGAGACTCGCAGTCTTCACGAGTGGTACACAACCACCATAGTATAAAAAAAAATTTCACACATGACAGATCCATGTGGGCTTCTAGAGGCTACTCCCTCTAGGAATACTTAGGGTCAACTCCCCATAGTGCGAGACGTCAAGGGTCAACTCTCTCGACATGTCCTCATTTAGATGTGTATTTCCATAACATAGATGCTTATAATATCCTAGACGACACCAATATTGTAATTCAGGTTGTGTGACAACACAATGAGCCACATGTTAGAAGCGAGCAATCCATCACTCACATTCATCTTGAGGACCATAACATTCTGTAGGTACAACCGTGGCCTGTGCAGTTTCAATGCCAAGAAGATGACGAGGATCATGAGCAACACGATGAAGAGGAACCCCAACATAACTTGTAGGAATATCCTGAAGGGAGACTCTTCCCACCAAGAGCCATGCCTACCGCAATCTTTGTGAGTCACACATACTTTTGCTGACATGGATGGGATTCACTCACAGGGTTGTACCTGTGGTGTATGTAAACCATCCATTGTTGGAGAAGTTTTTCAAGGAATTTGTGGAGGAATATGGCTTCTATTTCCCTTTCATTTACATGGGCCGTCCTGTGAGGGAGTCAATCCCATTATAGCTCTCATACCATGTTGTTGTTCTTCATATACAATATGATCAATATATTATTACAATGACGAGTGTTCCATATATAGTGAAAATAGGGTGATCATCCATGAAAGGATGTGTCCCTTGAATAATCAATAACTATTTATTATTATCATTTACTTAATATATTGCATATTTAATCATCAATAATAATTATATTATTCATTACTATCTTTAGAGAATGTCTTCCCAATTTTGTCAAAACATCAATAGTTTCAACATATTTCTTTATTGAATATAAGTCAAGTTTTACTATATCTTTGTTATTGTTCACTATATCTATATGCTAATATTAGAGATATGTATTTAATTTAGTTCCACTCATAAATATGGATTAGTGGTATCAGAGCGGTCGACTCCTTCTCGATCAAAGAGCTGGGTCTCGATATTTCTTCTCTTCATAAAAACTACTCTCACAAGCCCAAGCAACCTTCCATGGAGGGAGAAAAGAAAGACGATGGGACATGAGATCCTTTCAAAATGTTGCTCGAGGAAGACCTCGAGCGAAAAATGAATGAGATAATGGATAAATTTGAACAAATCCTTCGACAACTTCCAACAAGGGACGTGTCTTCCTCGAGTTGAGGCCCCGCCGCCTTCAAGGTACAAATCATTTTTTATATTCCTATATTTGAAGGTGAGATAAATTCAGATGTTGTAGAAAAATGGTTAAATATGCCAGAAGGGTATTTTTTTGTCCATAACTTTTCAAATAGAGAAAATATTACATTTTTGATCCTTAAGGTCATTCCCCATGTCAAGTATTGGTGGGAGACATTCTGTGAGAAAGAGGAAACAAAGGAATCTCCATTATTTTCAGTTGCACCCACCAAGTGTTCTTTTAGGGATGTTATTAAGGAACAATACTACCATGTTGGATGTCATGACAACTTATATAGAAAATGGACCCCACTTGCAGTAGGAAAGGGACCAAAAAGTGTGAGAGTTCACAAATGTCTTCCATACATTGTGCACCAAGCTAGATATCAGAGAAACTGAGCGACATCTGGTGCACAAGTACCATGATTGTTTGCATAGATACATCTAAAAATAAATGTAGTTTGTGGACATATCATCGTTGGCCACAACCTATCGATTTGTTGTCAAAATCGAACAGAAAATTAAACAAAAGACATAGAAATTTGCGTCTCGGAACCCCTCACAGCAAAAGTAGGGAAAGGGAAGTCCCAACCCACAAAACAAAGGGAAGAGAAAGGATGGACAACCTCAATACAACTAGTATAATCTACAACCAAAGAAGGACAATGAGAAGATAGAGAAAGACACTTGGAAGTGGTGCGAGTTTCATAAGAGCCCATCGCATAACCCTGTTGAATGCCACTCAAAGAAGTAATTTATGGATGAGTTGAAATCCGCGAACTAGATGTGGGTTTTGACTCTAAGATAGAACTAGAAAAAGGACACAAATAATTGACGCAGAACCCAGTGCCATCGTTGCTACCAACAAGACCCATCCTGGTGAACCTGATGAACCAGAGGAAGGAGAGAGCCTGTTTCATTAAAAAATGGTGGTAAAGGGCCCCACCAACAACACCGCACCCACAATTGTACACCATTTGATTTCTCTGCCAAGGAAGTGATATCCACATCAAGAAACAACTCCTTATGTCCTACCACATCAAGCCTTTCAAATATGATGTATTGTGTGATGTCTCCCCCCTTGAAGTTTGTGATTTTATTTTGGGCCAACCTAATTTATGGAAATGTCATGTTGTATATGAGTCTAGGCCTTATGGTGTTATTATTACTTTTGACAAGAAATTATATGGAATACCTGAGGTAGTCCCACCTACATCCATTTCCTTGATCCCTGCCATGAAATGCAGGAAGGTCAACTCTCAGATCAGGAATTTTGACTTCTTCATGATTCACAGTCAAAATGACCAAGAGGTTGCAGCCACATCCATGGCCTCTGTGACAGGTCACTCCACATAGTATAATAAAGTCGACAAGGTCATGGAATAATACAATGGCATATTCTCCTCACACACTGGGGTACCTGTGCACTATCAGGTCAATCATTCAATTTCTCTGACCGCCAATACATTGCTACCCAATGGGCCAGTCTATCACCACTCTCTATTATAAAATGAGTAATTCAAGCACTAGATCCAAGAGGTGCTAAAAAAGGGGCACGTCTGAACAAGCTTATCACCTTGTGGAAGCCCAACGATGCTCTTGTAGAAGAAATATAAGACTTGGTGACTCTACATCAATTACTGGGCCCTAAGTAAAATCGTTGTCAGGAACTAGTACCAATTTCCCCAAATCAATGATCTCCTTAACCAACTCAAAGGGGAAAACTACTTCAGTAAGATTGATCTGAATTTCATCTACTCGACCTCCAACAACCTTTTGAGATAAAGACATATTCTTGAGACTATGTTGTGGGAGCAGTTCTTACTCACCATGGACATCTTATGCCCTATCATAGTAAGACAATATCAGATTCCATCCACAAGTAACCTAATTACAACAAATAAATATACTCCATTATGCAATCTTGTCTCTAGTGGAGGCATTACATTCTCGGGAAGGAGACAATTATACACATTCATCATAAGTCTCTACAGTTCATGCGAACACAAGGAATATTGCAGAATGAGCACCATCATAAGTGGTCCACATAATTGCAACACTTGCATCTCAACATATAGTATAATATATGAAGCACCAACTACGATGTTGAACTCTTTCGGCCATGAGACCTCTATATGGCCCCAACTCTATGGGAGTGATCATAAATTTTCCACTACCTAGAATATGTTGGGTGCAAACAAAAATGTCACTCATTTTCATCTTTAGGATGGGTTATTGTTCCATCTAGTCCATATCTACATCCCATCAAGCGAGTGAGAGAAGATGATTTTGGAAGCTCACTATAGTCGGGTGGCAGGACACTTTGACGTAGAAAAGACAACATAAGTGTTGAAACAACATTTCTATTGGTCGAAACTTCGACAATATGTCAACAATTATATTAGGTCTACACTCCCTCGGTTATTGCCAAACTGACCATTAAGAAAAAAGGCATGTACACCCCTCTACCTACTCTCAAAAATCATTGGGAATCCAAAGTATATAACGTCCAAAGTATCATTTAACATATTTCAATAAATAAATTAAATTGTAAAAATAACGAAAAAAACATCTAGCCTCCCTCCATACCCTAACAACTCCTCTACTTCATATAATAAAAAAAATTATTTCCTATTATTCCATAGTATTTTTTTATCCTTTTATTAATAGAATAAATAAATTTCACAAGTAACACAATATCTCATCATTCAAGTTTTTGTTATTGCTATAAATAAACTACACAAGTAACAAAAATATCTCCATAATTAAAGTTAAACCACTTCTTCATTTGTTTTTTTACAGTAACTAAAATTATAACCCTTTATCCCATAATATTTGTTAAATAATTTTTTTATTTTATAATTGGTAATAATTAGTTATCATTCCTCTTAAATTAGTATATTATTTTTCAAATAATAAATGAAAACATAACTTTTCCGTGCATAGTATTTTTTCAAATGGTTTATTTATCTATGTATTGGTACACTTCATCATGGTCTTATAGATTGAATATGAGCAATTTTGTGTATTTTTCTTTTATTTAGAAAGGATTGGATTCCTTTGTGGAGGCTAAGTGAGTGTTACATTTAAACTCTTATTAACTTATTCCAATAAATACACCACACAAATAACAATAAGAACTCTCATTGGCCTAGCTCCATACCATACACCCTCTTGTTCACTCCCTATAATAAATGAAATTATGGCCTTTTAACCCATAGTATTTGTTCAGATGGTTTTTTTAGGCTTATGGTTTATAATGGTGGTTTAGGTATTCTATCATGGGCTTGGATATCTAGTACATCCTTTTGTTAGTGTCAATTAATAAATGACACAAACAACAACAAGACTAGTTTTCCATGTTGTCCACGGAATTACGACCTCTTAGCCCATAGTATTTGTTTAAACAGGTTATTTAGTTTACAATAGTTGTTTAGCATGAGAAAATAAATAACACAATTTCTTAAAATTCAATACCCATAAAATGTCCAAAACATCATTTAACATATTTTAATAAATAAATAAAACTGCACAAATAACCAAAAAAATATCTCCTCTTCTCTCCATACTCTAACAACTCCTCCACCTCCTATAATAAAGAAAATTATGACTTCTTATTCCATATTTTTAGTGATTTCTTTAACTTTATGGTTTATAATGGTTATCTAAAATTTTTATTCTTACACTTTGATAGCTAGTTAATCTTTTTATTTTTATAATAACTAAATTGCACAAATAACAAGATATTTAATAATTCAAATTTATATTAATGCAATAAATAAATTAAACAAAAAAATATTTATGATTTAAGTTAGACCAATTCCTCATTTTCTGTTTACAATAACTACAATTATAACCTCTTATCCCATAATATTTGAACCCCAGATCTAGGATATGGTAGGACCCCTAGAACCACAGGAATTAAAGCAATTGATTGAGTTCAATGCGGAGTAAACCACTCTGGGCAGAGGCAAAGAGGATGATAGAGGCATAGGTTGGGACGAAGCCATTCCTATATCGAGATTGAATGAGCTCCTCATCAATGGTTGCAGTGGAGAAGGTAGCATGATAGAGACATCATGGGCATACAGGGTCTAAGCTCCGGTTGTTCCAGTTGCAGGGGGTCGAGTGTAGTAGCTCTAGAGGTACGAATAGCGTAATTACTAGTTTGAAGGGTTGTTTTGGTTCGTGATAGGTGCTTTGTGCAAATTGTGAGTGCTGGGGTTGTTTCCTTTGGGTCTAGGGCTACACGGTTGCAATAAATGTGTGACCAACGTATTTGTTAAGGGTTTTTTTTATTTATAGTTTTTTCAAGATATCTTTTAAATTAATTTTTAATAATAAATGGAATCATAATCTCTACGTATTCAAATGGTTTATTTGCCTATGCATTGGCATACTTCATCCTTATGTTATAAATTGAATATGAGCAAATGGATTCGATGTGTGTTTTTATCGGCCAAGGATTCAATTCCTTTGTGGAGGTGAAGTAGGAGTTACATTTAAACCCTAAAATCAGCTTGTTCTTCTTAGTTTTGGGTTAGCCTTGTGAGTAATAAAAAACGGAGAGGTTAGATCATGCTCGGAGTTGCCAGATAATTTGAAAGAGAAGATATTGAAGCGGTTGCCAGTTGAATGCGTATGTAGGTTTAGCAGTGTTTGCCGACAAGGGAATTCTCTCCTTAGATCAACCTGATTCATAACTGCCCAATGGGCTGATTTCCCATCAAATAAAAATCCATGTTTCGTTCTGTGCGACCTGGACTCTCGAAGGCGTTATTGGGCCTATCTATTGCTTTTCCACAAGGATGTGAAACCCTTACTTTTCCCTTTGGTTTTTTGGCGACATCTTTTCTTACTCTTATTACAACAGATCATCCGCATGCCTGTTGTTTATCCAGGTCCATGCCCTCCCAAGGCATATTGGCAGCGGAGTTTGACGGTAATGGTTGCAGTCTGCAAGGTTTCATGGGACGCACAGGAAGATGGCAAGCGCCGCACTTTTCTGGAAGAAAAGCATCTCAACAAACAGCAGGCCTGCCTGGTAATAAGCATGAGAAAACATTTTTTCTAGAAAGCAAAGGGAGAAGTATGGCTTCCACGTCCTTGTGGAAAAGCAGTACGCCCAACAACGAGTTCGACAGTCTCGCTCACACAGAACCAAGCATCGATTTTTATTTGCACGGAAATCAGCCCATTCGGTACTTCTAAATTGGGTTGATGAAAAGAGAGCATTCCATTCCGGGCAAAAGAGGCGAGACCTACATAGACATTCATCTGGAAACCGCTTCAGTTTCTCCTGTTTCAAATGATCGGACAACTCAGAGAATAATCTAACCTCTAGCTTTTCCATCAGTAACTGTAACTCGAAAACAAAACTTAGGAGAAGAATCCGACCAACAAGTGGAAACCAAAACTATTGAGGATAAGCTGATTTTAGGGTTTAAATGTACCTCCTACTTAGCCTCCATAAAGGAATAAAATCTTAGCAAGATAGAAAAACACACAACTGAATATAGAGGAACTTCGTTTTCCATTTTCTCCTATTGAATTGAAGTATAGCAATACACATGCAAAAAAAATCCATTTGAACAAATGGTATGGACAAAAGTTATGATATCATTAAATAATTAATGGAAATTCTAAAAATATTATTTAATAATTTATTTACTATCTTAAATAATTATTACAAATTATAAAATTTAAAAAATTATTCAACAAATATTACATGATAAAACAAATATTACACGATAAAAGGTTATATTTCATTTATTATAAAAAAAAATATTTAACAAATATTACATGGTAAAAGGTTATATTTCAGTTATTATAAAAATTAAATGGGAAGTTGGTCTTACTTAAATCATAGACATTTTTTCCTTGTGTAATTTA
>ML790342.1:370953-417890 GCA_009831015.1 Picea engelmannii | reverse complement strand
CAAGGGATGTGTTGCGTCGAAGAATAGCACGAAATAAATATGAAGAACATCCAAAACATATATTTCCAATGACACAAATAGAGTTGTTTAATAAATTCAAAGAAGAGCACAAAGAAGTTAAAATTTCTATCAATACATTTGTGGAACAAAAAACATGGTTTGTTAGACCCATCATTATCCATGACACGTGTTGTTGTCGTTATCATGTGGAGTTTGAGTTGTATTACGACACTTTTTTGGATTTGGGTAAAACTTTATGGCCAGATTCACCTCCTCCTTCCACAGTTCATGTTTTTATATCTGAAATTCTATGTGAAAGAGAAGATGATGATTTATTTTACCAAACAAAATGTGTTGGTGGAAAGAAATGTGATCGTTGTGGAAATATAAGTTTGTTTCATTCACAGTATCATATTGATACTAATGATCAATCATTTTCTAATATAAGAGTCAATTGGAAAAGATATGAATATTTGAGCAGCACGACTCCACATTCTTCAAATGTTATTTCCAAAAGGCTTGATTTGAAGGTAGATAAAATTTGTTTGATAGAGTTTTTGAAGAAGTTTGAGGAAGAAATCTATAAATACACCAAGCATTCGCATAGAGCTCGATGACAAGATCTACAATTCAAACAATCACGTGACGTGTTTCCACTAGGGACAATTTTGTCTGTAGTTGATTTTGTAGAGAATTACACATTCGCTGCACAAAAAGAAATACAGAGTGAATATTATCATTCTGATCAAGTCACTATATTTGTCCACGTTCTATATAGACATGCTCAACGAAGTCTTCCAAACATAGAAAACACCAACGGCGATGGACATGTTATTAAAGAATATCACACTTAATGATTATAAATTTATAAATTGACCATGCTGAGTTGTGATATGAGTTAATCTTATGGTAAAAAAATTATATAGATGCGCCATGATAGGAATAATGTCATTGTTATGGAAAGTATAATATAGTCTCTAAATGCATACAGTAAATAGTACATGCATTATATTTGATAAGTAACAATAACAAAGTTATGTTGAATAAGTAGCTAAGAGCCAAGGAGTTTTTAATGCACCCTATAATTTTTTTTATTTAATTTGGTAAATTTGGGGTACATTATAGGCATGTTGTACAAGTTTTTTCTAGTGAATAGGATAAAATTTAGCAAGGTTTTCCATTTTCTCCATAACTCCTTTTCAGAGACGATTCAAGGAAAAAAAATTGGAGTAATTTCAAAGAAGATATCGAAGAATATTGGGCACAAGTTTCAAATGTTGATTCATTACAAGTATGAAGTTATACTTGTTAGAAGTTAGGGTTTGTAACTAATCCATAAACTAGTTCCAAACAAGTGTTCGAGTTAAATTTAAGAAGTGATGTTCGGTTTTATATGTGAAGCCATGTGGACCTAGGATTTCTATGTGGATCGAGTTTGATGATGATGATGATTATGTATGAGTGAGAGTGATATAGATAGTGACAATGACATGTTCATTCTCTTATATATATTTGAGGGTGGAAGGAAGGGGAAAGGAAAGGGGCTTGGATCCTCCTTCTAGTTGGAGTTGGAGAATCTAGGGAGTTGTAGCTTCCTTCAAGTTGGAGCCTATAAATTAGAGGGTTGGTGCCTCCTTCCAGTTGATACTAGAGAATATTTGAAGCTTCCTATGAATGTAATATTATTATTATATAATGAAACCATAACATCTCAATCGATAATAATTGTTCAAATGGTTTATTTTCCTATGTATTGGTATACTTTATCCTTGTGTTATAAATAAATTGAATATGAGAATTGTGTTATAAATAAATTGAATAGGAGAAAATGGATGCAGTGTGTGTTTTTATCTGGAAAGGATTCAATTCCTTTGTAGAGGCTAAGTAGGTGTTATATTTAAACCCTAAAATCAGCTTCTTCTTCTTAGTTTTGGGTTAGAGTTGTGAGTGATGGAAAAGCGAGAGGTTATATCATTCTCTGTTTGCGAGATAATTTGAAAGAGGAAATACTGAAGCAGTTGCCCATTGAATGCATATGTAGGTTTCGCAGTGTTTTCCAACAATGGGATGCTCTCTTTACATCAACTGGATTCCTAACTAGCCAATGGGATGATTTCCCTTCAAATAAAAAGCCATGATTGGTTTTGTGCGACCTGGACCCCCGAAGGCGTTGCTGGGCCTACTGCTTTTCCAGAAGTATGTGGAAGCCTTATTTCTCCCATTGGTTTTTTGGTGACATATTTTCTTACGCTTATTACCACGGATCATCCAGAGGCCTGTTTTTGGTGACATATTTTCTTACGCTTATTACCACGGATTATGTGCTGCCCAAAATTAATGCTACGAAACTTTTCGACCGACGTAATTGTCTACAATCCTTTCACAGGAAGGAAGAAAAGTATTCGCGCACCGGATTCATCCACATCCATTCCCTCGCAAGGCATAGTGGCAACGGAGTGTGATGATAATCGACAGACTTACAAAGTGGTTGCAGTCTGCCAGGTTCCAGGGGGCGAACAGGGAGCTGGCAAGCACGACACTCTTATACAAAGTGTTAAAATATATGATTCGTCTGTGAAATCTTGGACCACCGCAAGGTATGTTCCTGACAAGGTGTCAATAACGGGGATTATGATGCTTTTCAGCCACAGATACTTCTATTGGAAGGTCGTCTTGTCAGAATGCAGGGGCATTTTTGGTTTGAGGATGAGAAACGATAGTTTCCTCTTTGCTCCATTGACATACTTGGTTAATGGCATTATGTTCCATCACCTTTCTTAGAGTATTTGGAGGTGAGTTGGAGGAGGCCTATTTCAAAATTATTCCCAATGCCCAAGTATTAAGGAATAAAACTGAGAAAGAAGAAGGGTCTTAGGAAATTTTTTGAATCCTTAGGAGGGTCGTATGATTTTGCAAAAAGAGGGTCATTTTCCTTTAATTTTTATGCAATGGGTTATTTAAGACCTATGCTCTGATACCATGTTGTTTTTTCAATAACCTGGGCTTAAGAATGAAGCTCATTTCATTTTATCATTTTACTTATACCTTCAACAATTTGATGCAACAACCAAGATCAAAACAAGAATCACCATGCACAAATACACAAGAAGTATCATGGGAAACCCTTCTCAACAAGGGAAGCAAACCCACCCAATCCTTTGCTAAATTCTTCAAGAGAAAGACCTCCTCCACCAAGAAAACCTAGCACACAAAATGGTGCTTGCAAACCCTATAAGACTAACGCCCAAGAGAGGTGCACACTTTTCCCAAGATGTACTTGCTGAAATTTCCAAACTCATATTACAATGAACCTGTCAACAAAAGTGTCTATTGGCACAACATGGCCGACCTCTCTAACTCAAAATATAATTAATAATAACGAGGTTCTTATATTTTCCATTAATTATCTATTACAATAAGGTGGGGCCCACCTATACCCTTTACATTACAATTAGGGTTACATGTAAGTCTGACTCCTGAATAATATAGCAAGGGATCTCATACACCCACTAATGCTCAACCACTAGGGGCACATCCATGGGGATGTCCATATCTCTATCTCACCATGTCTCACGGGAGAACCAAACTCACTAGTGCTCAACCACTAGGATCACGTTCACCTGTACTCATCCATAGGTACGTCCAACTCAAAAGATCTACTTTCCCACTATATTACACATGAGAGTCACCTAGAGTTCATCATCTCAACTCTCTGCTCAAATGAGGCTAATACATCGTCTTCATCTATATCTCATAACCATGCACCTAGATCTCATCTATATCTCATAACCATGCACCTAGCTCATGGGAATTCACACGTTCACCTTGTGTTCATCCACAAGCACGTCCAACTCAATAGATCTCCTTTATCACTTCATTATACAAGAGAATCATTTGGAGTCCTTATGAACTTTCTATAAGGAGGAGGCCATCACTACGCTCCAGTTATGTCTCAGATAGGAACCACACACCCATCTCAGGGGCTCTCTCTTAGATAGACTCAATTATTTTGTGTCCTAGAAAATGTCTCACACAACTGTAATCATTAACAATTTGAACCATTAGACCTGTTCATACACCTCTTCATTTGAAATAATAATAATAATTTATATTATTATTATTATCATTAATAGTTTGATTTAAAGACTTCAAATCCCTTATTTTGCATTTATTTTGTTCTTGTTAAAAACTTGTTACTACAAACTCCTTCAAACCATGTTTTTAAGCACTGCCTCTTCTTCCACCCTTATTCCTCTATCATGAGGCCAATGTTTTGTGCTTCATCATTCTTCCCCTTTTTTATTTTTATCCCCCATATGTCTGGTGTTGGGACCGTGTTCTCCAGGCTTTGACACTCTAGAACTTTTCTTCTCTTCACTAAATTGTGTTATCTCTGAAGTAATATATTATGGAGTGTTATATCTCGAGCTACTTAAATTCATGGTTTTAATACTGATGTTGAGCATGGTTTAGGATCAATGTTCTGATCATTCTTTTAAAAGATTCATTTCTCACAATTTTCTTATCCTTTTCTAATGGCTGGTATTCAATCGTGATATGGAAGATTGTTGTTTCCTCTGATACTTCGTGGCTTCGAGAGTTTTTTTATTCTTATAAACTTCCATTTCTCCTGGATTAAATTTCACCAAAGTGTATATACTTTATTAATATTGAGTTGACGTGTGTCCATAAACTTCAATGGTCCAAATCTTATTTCAGAGCTTCGGTACTCCACGACTCCGAGTTACTAAAAATCTATAGTAGTTCAATTCCTCTGTAGTGATAACCTATCGAATAAGCCATAATGTCGTGGTAACATCTTGCTGTCAGTTAACACCTTCACTTATGCTATCCTTACAATATGCTTGATCAATGATTGAGAACGCTCCTGAAGTAGATCAACGGTTAGCGTTACTTTATGATTTACGCTTACTCTATCCTTCCATTGTACTTGATCAATAGTAGAGAATGCTCTCGAATTATATCAACGATTAGCGTTAATCCGTGATTTAGGCTTACTCTATCCTTCCATTGTACTTGATTAACAATCAAGAATGCTCTTGAGTTAGATCAACAATCAACATTACACTTACTCTATCCTTCCACTATACTTGATCAACAGTCGAGAGAACCCATAAGATCTTAGATCAACGACCATCATTAACTTTAACCTTCGGCGCTTTGGGTATTTTCTAGTAGTTCAAATTGGATATCCCCAAAAGAATTACTCCTGTAGTGACGTAGCTTGTTGATATCAGTATTGACATGGCACTGACTGAGTGGCTACCATGTGTCACCTAGATTCTTGACTTTCGTATACCTAAAGTGCCAACTAGACCTTGACACTTGTCACCATCTGAATTTGCCACATGTTCTTGCCAATGTGGGATATTATTGTGTGTACCATATGGCTTACATCGTGATGTCGAAACTCCAACCTTCGGGTGAAATTACATGTTCTGAACCCTTTTCCGTTGAAGTGGTCAATGTCGAAGTTGACAGTCTCCTTGTGATATGATGATTTTTATGTTTTAATCTAGATCAACAGTTGACATGACTTTGGGGCTTCGGCCTTCAAGTAATGTTACTTATTCTTGGGTTCTTTTTGTCGTAGTGATCAACATCAGAGTTGGTTGCTGCTACACAACTCTAATATGACGTCTATAATATTTCACTCTCGATCACCATCTAGTAATCCTTCATGTTCTAGACTCCTTTTCTCCATTGTGGTGAGTGACGAAATTGACAAGTTCTACTTAGATTTAATGCAATGGATGAGATCTTTCCTAATGCTATATGGTGCTTTTAATTAGGAACTTCGTGCCTTGTCCTTTATTATCCTATCCTTCCACTCTATTTTGATCGAACTGTCAATATTGCTCCCAGATTTTTCTAAGATCATATGACTCATGTCCACTTTGTAACTTCGTCTTCGGCTAAAATATTTTTCCTTAGGGTAATTTTATCCGAAGTAGTCACCTCTGAATTTGACCATTATTCCTTCTACATGATTTGATGGATTAAGTCACTTCCGAATCTTCAATAATACGACCATGATTCTCTCCTTCTTTACATAGGTTTCCTCTATGATCCAACGGTCAGATTTACATTTGAATTTTGGATGAACGAATCCAGTTGCTTGATTTCTATAAAGGTTTCCACTTGTAAAAATTATCCTTCTAAAAATTGATCTCCTGTGTGAATTCAAAAACACTATATCTTCTGAACTTTGGAAAATGTACCTGTAACAAATATCATCCATGACATTTACTATATGTTTTTTCCCATGAACTTTAACCTTGTTGCTATGTTTTATTCTCTTTCCATCAATGACCCTTCATTACATATGGTCAAACCTTATTTGCCATTCTAACACTAATGCAAATTGTATAACTTTTTTCATGACTAATTCATGTTGTATAAATTTGTTCATGAATGATTCATGTTGCCATCAATGACAACACACAATCAATAATTCGAACGAGTACTCCATGTCTATATAACATTTATTGTGGGATGTTTGGCTCAATCAACCATTCTTTGACTTGAGTCTTCTTCATCCTCGTAGAGTCATTTCTATGACCATCATCAATTCATGCTATAAAAACCAATATTATGCTATGTCAATCTACTCATAAAATATTACAACATGTTTAGGATTTTGAACAACCCTAGATATTGAGATTCTCTCTTATTCTATTAGACTCACCTTCAAACAAAAACCTTACATACACCTTCAACCCTAAGAGTTTCATCTCAACAAAGAAAATACATTAGTATGGAGTGTCGATATAGAAGAAACATCCATCATAGATCCAACCCATCTCTATAATGATTTTTCCCTTAGAAAGTGAACTATGTACGGTATATTCTTATAACCACATACCTTAGCACTAGGATCTATAATTGGTTGCAGGTTCTCATTCAAATCAATTGGTGCAACTATTATTCTCTATAATTTATCTCTTTCAAAATCACAACATGGGTCAAGTTGTTGCATCTCTTCTAGCACCATGGATTAGTACAGCTTGTCATCTATCTATTGGGTGAATGCATATTTTATTTTTCCTCTAAGACAAATTTTGGTACATAACATGTTGTCCTTTCATCCCTGAAACCCTAGTATTTTCATAAATCATTTAACATTTTTTTTCATAGATATGGCAAGTTGGTGCGTCCAATCACTAGTAACAGAGAAGGTTCTTTCCAATTAGGGTTAATCTATTTTCAAACTTCATTGTATAATTAGAATGGCGTTATTTAAATATGGTGGTTATTGTGATTAGTTAATTATACAATAGTGGTTTCTTGTTAGGATATATTAACCAATTGATAAATATATTTTATAATTTTTTATAGGGCAATTGCATCGTAAGAAGGATCTATTAAGCCTTAATAAAGATAAAAATATAAATATAAATCAAAGTGAGAGATAATGAATCTATCTTAAAATAATCATTTTTTCCTTTTTTCATTTTCATTTTATTAACTTTTCCTC
The DNA here is from genome assembly GCA_009831015.1 of Picea engelmannii. Classification (NCBI taxonomy): domain Eukaryota; kingdom Viridiplantae; phylum Streptophyta; class Pinopsida; order Pinales; family Pinaceae; genus Picea; species Picea engelmannii. Next base: position 410,392 of record ML790342.1, on the reverse strand, counting down.
TAACCAACATTGTCATGAGATAGACGTCAAAGGCTACAACAAATGTAACAATATCTTCATGTCTTCCTTAATCTTAAATCTATTAAACACATAAAGTATAAAATAATATACATTTAATATTTAAGTATTTAAAATATCTAAATTTGATTAAGAAATAGATTTCATAGTTATAGAAGCGATAGATTCATCCTCAAAAAATCTACTAAGACTTAAAATGGATAAAAATAAAATAAAATATATATCTCTTATATGAAGAGTTTTAATATCTAGTGTCTTCTTTATTAATACAATAAATAAGAACTATGTTAATAATTGAACAAACTTTAATTTTTAGGTGAATTAATATCTTTTTTGTTTTTTGCTAAGGATATTTAAAAAAAAAAAGTAAAATTAGTCCACTTATTAATTTATTCCAATAAATAAAAGGCACAAGTAACAAGAATAACTTTCATTGGCCTAGCTCCATACTATACAACCCCTTGTTCACTCTACAATAAATGAAATTATGGCCTTTTAATCCATAATATTTGTTCATGTAGCATTTTTAATCTTGTGGTTTAAAATAGTGGTTTAGGGATTTTATCATGGGCTTGGATAGCTAGTACATCCTCTTGTTAGTGAAATAAATAAATAACACAACCAACAAGAAGATTCCAATGAGAATTGAATTCTTATAAAATTAAATGCATATAAGTCCAAAGTATCATTTAACATATTTCAATAAATAAATTAAATTGTAAAAATAACCAAAAAAAAATCTATCCTCCCTCCATACCCTAACAACTCTACTTCCTATAATAAAAAAAATTATTTCCTATTATTCCATAGTATTTTTTTATCCTTTTATTAATAGAATAAATAAATTTCACAAGTAACAAGATATCTCATCATTCAAGTTTTTGTTATTGCAATAAATAAACTACACAAGTAACAAAAAAATCTCCATAATTTAAGTTAAACCAATTTTTCAGAATTTAAATTAAACCAATTTTTCAGTTGTTTTTTTACAGTAATTGAAATTATAAGCCTTTATCTCATAATATTTGTTAAATATTTTTTTTATTTTATAATTTGTAATAATTCGTTACCATTCTTGTTAAATTAGTATATTATTTTTTAAATAATAAATGAAAACATAACTTCTCCATCCATAGTATTTTTTCAAATGGTTTATTTATCTATGTATTGGTACACTTCATCATGGTTTTATAAATTAAATATGAGCAACTGAATTTTATGTATTTTTTTTTATTTAGAAACCATTGGATTCCTTTATGTAGGCTAAGTGGGAGCTACATTTAAACCTTTATTAACTTATTTCAATAAATACACCACACAAATAACAATAAGAACTCTCATTGGCCTAGCTCCATACTATACAACCCTTTGTTCACTCCCTATAATAAATGAAATTATGGCCTTTTAACCCATGGTATTTGTTCAGATGGTTTTTTTAGGATTATGCTTTATAATGATGGTTTAGGGATTCTATCTTGGGCTTGGATATCTAGTACATCCTTTTGTTAGAATCAATTAATAAATGACACAAACAACAACAAGACTAGTTTTCCATGTTGTCCACGCAATTATGACCTCTTAGCCCATAATATTTGTTTAAATAGGTTATTTAGTTTACAATAGTTGTTTAGTATGAGAAAATAAATAATGTAATTCCTTAAAATTCAATACTCATAAAATGTCCAAAACATCATTTAACATATTTCAATAAATAAATAAAATTGCACAAATAACTAAAAAAATATCTCCTCCTCTCTCCATACTCTAACAACTCCTCCATCTCTAATAATAAAAAAAATTATGACTTCTTATTTCATATTTTTAGTGATTTCTTTAACTTCATGGTTTATAATGGTTATCTAAAATTTTTATTCTTAAATTTTAATAGCTAATTAATCTTTTTATCTTTATAATAACCAAATTGCACAAATAACAAAATATTTCATAATTCAAGTTTGTATTAATGCAATAAATAAATTAAATAAGAAAATATTTATGATATAAGTTGGACCAATTCCTCCTCTTCTTTTTACAATAACTACAATTATAACTTTTTATCCCATAATATTTATTAAGGAAATTTTTTATCTTATTCCATAATATTTGTTAAGGAAATTTTTTATTTTATAATTGGTAAATTAGTCTTTTAAAGATATCTTTTAAATCACTTTTTAATAATAAATGGATTCATGTTCTCTCCATATTCAAATGGTTTATTTACCTATGCAATGGTATACTTCATCTTTGTGTTATAAATTGAATATGAGCAAATGGATTCGATGTGTTTTCATCGGCCAAGGATTCAATTCCTTTGTGGAGGCGAAGTAGGAGTTACATTTAAACTCTTGTTCTTCTTAGTTTCGGGTTAGCCTTGTGAGTAATGAAAAATCGAGAGGTTAAATCATGCTTGGAGTTGCCAGATAATTTGAAAGAAGAGATATTGAAGCGGTTGCCAGTTGAATGCGTATGTAGGTTTAGCAGTGTTTGCCAACAAAATGCTGTCCTTAGATCAACCCGATTCATAACTACCCAATGGGCTGATTTCCCGTCAAATAAAAATCCATGTTTGGTTCTGTGCGACCTGGACCCTCGAAGGCGTTATTGGGCCTATCTATTGCTTTTCCACAAGGATGTGAAAGCCTTACTTTTCCCTTTGGTTTTTTGGCGACATCTTTTCTGACGCTTATTACCACAGATCATCCGCATGCCTCTTGTTTATCAAGACTATGTACTTCCCAGAACGAATGCTACCAAACTTTTGGACCGACCTAATTGTCTGCAATCCTCTCACGGGAAGGAAGAAAATTCTTCTCGTCTGCAATCCTCTCACGCGAAGGACGAAATTTTTTTTCGCACCTGAGTCATCCACGTCCATGCCCTCGCAAGGCATATTGGCAGCGGAGTTTGACGGTAATGGTTGCAGTCTGCAAGGTTCCATGGGACGAACACGAAGCTGGCAAGCGCCGCACTTTTATTCCAAACCGATCGTTTCTGGCAGAACTGCATCTCAACAAACAGCAGGCCTGCCTGGTAATAAGCATGAGAAAACATTTTTTCTAGAGAGCAAAGGGAGAAGTATGGCTTCCACGTCCTTGTAGGCCCAACAACGAGTACTTATTTGCAGGGAAATCATCCCATTCGGTACTTATAAATCGGGTTGATGAAAAGAGAGCATTCCATTCCTGGCAAACGAGGCGAGACCTACATAGACATTAACTGGAAACCGCTTCAGTATCTCCTCTTTCAAATGATCGGACAACTCAGAGAATAATCTAACATCTAGCTTTTCCATCAGTAACTGTAACTCGAAAACAAAACTCAGGAGAAGAATCCGACCAACAAGTGGAACCCAAAACTAATGAGGATAAGCTGGTTTTAGGGTTTAAATGTACCTCCTACTTAGCCTCCATAAAGGAATAAAATCTTAGCAAGATAGAAAAACACACAACTGAATATAGAGGAACTCTGTTTTCCATTTTCTCATATGGAATTGAAGTATAGCAATACACATGCAAAAAAGACCATTTGAACAAATGGTATGGACCCAGAAGTTATCATTCCATTAAATAATTAATGGAAATTCTAAAAATATTATTTAATAATTTATTGACAATCTTAAATAATTATTACAAATTATAAACTTTAAAAAATTATTTGATAAAAATGTTATATTTCATTTATTATAAAAAAAATTATTTAACAAATATTACACGATAAAACGTTATATTTCGGTTATTGTAAAAATTAAATGGGAAGTTGGTCTAACTTAAATCATAGACATTTTCTCCTTCTATAATTTATGTATTGCATTAATAAAAATATAAGCTATGCTTTACTTGTGTGGTTTATAGAAACTTTAAACAATCTTTTTAAACCATAAAGTTAATTCTAGAGCACTTCTATGATTTGGGGCAAATATTTATTGAGGTAAGTTAATACTTGGATAAACTTGATCTTTTTTAAAGTAAGTATTTTTTGTAGGGATGATTTTAAGGATGTAAATTAATTTTAAAATGTAGAAAATATAAGAGGTATACATACCCTACTCTCTTGGGATTTGAACATGTGACCTCCAAGAAGGAAACACATATTTTCAACCATTAGACCCACTCAGATGTATATACTCTATCCATAATATAGAATTAGAAAGTTTGTTTGCTCAAGAAAACGTATAATTGTTCAGTGTCTAAAAGAGTTTATGCTTATTTTGAAATCATTTGAGGTGTTGATTAAATTTAAAGTTAATAATGATCTATGTTAGCCATATTTCGATAGTATTAGTTGGTTAATATATCCTAACAAGAAACGACTATAGTATAATTAATTAATCACAATAACCATTGTACTTAAATAACAACATTCAAATTGTACAATGAAGTTTCAAAGTAACTTGATTCTAATTGGAAAGCACCAATCCAGGTGGATATCGGTGGCCAGCCACCTATTCCAACTCGTTCACATACAACTTTCATCTTGGAAGTTTCATTTTTTTATCTTGGTATTTTTTTTTCTAGCTTTTTGGGTCCTAAACTTCTTGGGTTGTTTTGCGGACCTAAACAATGTTTTTTGGGCTCGTCATAGTCATGTTGTAAAGAAAGTCAAAGCGTGACGAAAACATGCATATTATTTGGATAGACCTTTCCAATGGGCTATTGTGCACCTAAAATAGAGATCATAGGCAAAAGTTACGACCCCGAGAGTTTGATGTACCAACTTACCCCATCGAAGTCCACATGACTTTTGGCGCTTCATCTCCGAGGGTTAGGTTTTTGTATCTATATGGCTTTCGCGTTACTTCTTGATGATAAAAAAGGCCTTGAGGCCTCATTGTGATGTTCTCAGATGAATTCGAGTAGCTGCCACATCTCTTCTTAGAGATTAGCTACCACCATTCAAGCAAGATTGTTCATTATGCATTTTTACATTTTTTGTTGTTGTTCTTCATATAAGATATGATCAATATATTATTACAATGATGAGTGTTCCATTTTTAGGGAACATAAGGTGACTATACATGAAAGGATGTATCTGTTGAATAATCAATAGCTATTTAGTATTATCATTTACTTATTATATACTATATTTAATAATTAGTAATAATTATATTATTAATTATTATCTTTAGAGAATGTCTTCTCGATGTTTTCCAAACATCAACACTCCCTCTCAATGAGGGAGACATTCTGCAACATGCCACTCATGTCTTTGAATTATACAAACCTCATCTTAGACTCATGACACCTGTCTCTGAGTCTTGGAAGACATCTCTCTCCCACCTGAACTGAGGAGAAACTCGTTTTACAGCTCTCCCTCTGAGCCAATTAACTCGCTCTGAGATTAGGCTCACTTTGGGTCCGCATGTAAAAGAATATAGCATATTGAGTCTTTATCATTCCTTGTCGAATCACCATGACTAGGACAATGACCAGACCAATATCTTTCACCATAGGCAGACACTTATGAGTGAATGTCGCCTTGATGCTAACTGACACGTGGAAATCACTTCAAGAACCTCGATTCAATATCATTCCTTGTCATGATCAAGGAAGGACTACATATGGGCCCATTTACCACAGGTGCACCTTTATGATAAATGTATTCTATCTTCGTTGGTCTGCAACCCAATCTAGGAGACATTTCGCCCAATGTTGAAACATTAACACTCCCTCTTAGCTAGGGAGGTATCTTTCCATAGTAGTAAACAACTACTATATAGAGACTCAGAGTCTTTGTGAGTGGTACACAACCACCATAGTAGCAAAAGGTTTGTCACACATGGCAGTCCCATGTGGACTTCTAGAGGCTACTCCCTCTAGGAATACTTAGGGTCAACTCCCCATAGTATGAGACGTCAAGGGTCAACTCCCTCGACATGTCCTCATGTAGATGTGTATTTCCATAATATAGATTCTTATACAATCGTAGAGGACACCAATATTGTAATTCAGGTTGTGTGACACCACAATGAACCACATGTTAGAAGTGAGCAATCCATCACTCACATTCAACTTGTGGACCATAACATTATGTAGGTAGAACCGTGGCTTGTGCGGTTTCAATACCAAGAAGATGACGAGGAGCACGAGAAACACGATGAAGAGGAACCCAGTCACTAAGAAGAGGAACCCACTAAGAGCCATGCCTACCACATTCTTTGCGAGTCACACATACCTTCGCTGACATGGATGAGATTCACTCACAGGGTTGTACTTGTGGTGTATGTAAACCATCCATTTTTCGAGAAGTTTCTCAAGGAATTTGTGGAGGAATATGGCTTCCATTTCCCTTTCATTTACCTGGGCCCTCTTGTGAGGGAGTCAATCCCATTATAGCTTCGATACCATGTTGTTATTAATATATGATATGATCAATATATTATTACAATGATGAGTGTTACGTATATGGGGAACATAAGGTGATCATCCATGAAAGGATGTGTCCCTTGAATAATCAATAACTATTTATTATTATCATTTACTTATTATATACTATATTTAATAATCAATAATAATTATATTATTCATTACTATCTTTAGAGAATGTCTTCCCAATGTTGTCCAAACATGAACAGTTTCAACATATTTCTTTATTGAATATAAGTCAAGTTTTACTATATCTTTGTTATCGTTCACTATATCTATGTGATAATATTAGATATATGTATTTAATTTAGTTCCACTCATAAATATGGATTAGTGGTATCAGAGCGGTCGATCGCTTCTCATTCAGAGAGTTGGGTCTCAATATTTCTTCTCTTCAGAAAAACTACTCTCACAAGCCCAAACAACCTTCCATGTAGGGAGAAAAAAAAGACGATGGGACATGAGATCCTTTCAAAATGTTGCTCGAGGAAGACCTCGAGCGACAAATGAATGAGACAATGGATAAATTTGAACAAATCCTTCGACAAATTCCAATAAGGGACATGTCTTCATTGAGTTGAGGCCCCGCTGCCTTCAAAGTACAAATAAATTTTTATATTCCTATATTTGAATGTCAAATAGATGCAGATGTTGTAGACAAATGGTTAAATATGCTAGAAGGGTATCTTTTTGTCCATAACTTTTCAGATAGAGAAAATATTACATTTTTGAGCCTTAAGGTCGTTCCCCATGTCAAGTATTGGTGGGAGACTTTCTATGAGCAAGAGGAAACTAAGGAATCTCCATTATTTTCAGTTGCACCCACCAAGGGTTCTTTTAGGGATGTTATTAAGGAACAATACTACCATGTTGGAAGTCATGACAACTTATATACAAAATGGACCACACTGCAGTAGGAAAGGGACCAAAAAGTGTGAGAGTTCACAAATGTCATCCATACCTTGTGCACCAAGCTAGATATTAGAGAAACTGAGCGACATCTGGTGCACAAGTACCATGATGGTTTGCATAGATACATATAGAAATAAATGTAGTTTGTGTACATATCATTCTTGGGCCCAGCCAATCAATATGTTGTCAAAATTGAGTAGACACTTAAACAAAAGACACAGAAATTTGGGTCTCGGAACCCCTCACAGTAGAAGCAGGGAAAGGGAAGCCCCAACCCACAAAACAAAGGGAAGAGAAAGGATGGACAACCTTAGGACAACTAGTATAATATAAAACCAAATAAGGACAATGAGAAGATAAAGAAAGACACTTGGAAGTGGTGTGAGTTTCATAAGAGCCCCTGGCATAACACTGTTGAATGCCACTCAAAGAAGTAATTTATGGCTGAGTTGAAATCCATGAATTAGATGTGGGTTTCAACTCTAATATAGAACTAGAAAAATGATACAAATCATTGATGCATAACCTTGTGGCATCATTGCTACCAACAAGATCCATCCTAGTGAACTTGATGAACCAAAGGAAGGAGAGAGCCTATTTCATTAAAAAATTGTGGTAAAGGGCACTCTGTTGAACTTCATAATTAATAGAATTAGCCAAAAGAACCTCATCTAAGCAGAGGTCATCAAGCAGTTGGCCCTGCAAACAACACCACACCCACAATTTTACACCATTGGATGGCTCCGCCAAGGAAGTGATCTCCACGTCAACCAACAACTCCTTATTTCCTACGACATCAAGCCTTTCAAATATGATTTATTGTGTGATGTCTCCCCCCTTGAAGTTTGTGATTTTATTTTGGGCCAACCTTATTTATGGAAACGTCATGTTGTATATGAGTCTAGGCCTCGCAGTGTTATTATTACATTTGACAAGAAATTATATGGAATACCCAAGATAGTCCCACCTACTTCCATTTCCTTTATCCCTCCCATGAAATGCACGAAGGTCAACTCTCAAACTAAGAATTTTGACTTCTTCATGATTCACACTCAAAATTACTGAGAGGTTGCAGCAACATCCATGGCCTCTATGATAGGTCACTCCACGTAGTAGAAGTAAGTCGACAAGGTCATTGAATAATACAAAGACATATTCTCCTCACCCACTGGGGTACATATGCATTGTCAGGTCAATCATTCAATTGATCTAACCTCCAATACATTTCTACCCAATGGGCTAGTCTATCACTTCTCTCTATTATAAAATGAATAATTCATGCACTAGATCCAAGAGGTGCTAAAAAGGGGCACATCTGAATAATCTCATCATCTTCTGGAAGCCCAACGATGCTTTTGTTGAAGAAATATAAGACTCGGTGACTCTACATCAATTACCAGGCCCTAAGTAAAATCACTATGAGGAACTGCTACCCAATTCCCCAAATCGATGATCTCCTTAACCAACTCAAGGGGGACAAATACTTCAGTAAGATTGATCTGAATTTCATCTACCATCGGGTCCCAATAAAGAAGACCGATGGATGGAAGACTACCTTCAAGTCCAAATAAGGTCTTTTTGAATGGTTAGTGATGCCCTTTGGCTTGATGAATTCCCCAACAAATTTCATTAGGATGATGGATGATATCTTGTGCCAGTTCACCAATTATTTTGTGGAGGTGTATTTGGTTGACATCCTCATCTTCAATAGGATTTGGGTAGAACACTTGAAACATATTCAGTAGGTTCTCCACACTCTGCAACAACATAGGATATATGAAAATTTTGAAAAATGCTCCTTCAACATGGACAAGTTCAAATACCTAGGATACATTGTTGATGAGCATGGGGTACACGTCATTCATGACGGACCAGCACTGACCAAACTCACTGACCTTTGGAGCTTCTTAGGACTTTCTAATTTCTATCGCGGGTTCATGTTGGTATTCTCCCATATTGCATGGGCCCTTATCCAAATGACTATAGGTTGTGGTAAGAAAAAGTTTGTGTGGGGCCTATAAAAAAAACTTTTGATGATTTGAAGGAGTTCTTGTTCTCATCCCCGGTTCTCTCATTACTTGACCTCCAACAACCTTTTGAGATAAAGACATATTCTTGAGACTATGTTGTGGGAGCAGTTCTCACTCACCATGGACATCTTTTTCCCTATCATAGTAAGACAATATCATATGCCATCCATAAGTAACCTAATTACAACAAATAAATGTACTCCATTATGCAACCCTGCCTCTAGTGGAGGCATTACATTCTCGAGAAGGAGACAATTATACACATTCATCATAAGTCTCTACAATTCATGTGAACACAAGGAATATTGCAGAATGAACACCATCATAAGTGGTCCACATAATTGCAACAACTGAATCTCAACATCTAGTATAATATATGAAGCACCAACTGCGGTGTTGATTTCCTCAGTCGACCTCCATTTCCAACACTCACCACAATGTTGAACTCCTTCGGCCATGAGACCTCTAGATGGCCCCAACTCTATGGGAGTGATCCTAAATTTTCCACTACCTAGCATATGTTGGGTGCAAACACAAATGTCACTCATTTTCATCTTTAGTATGGGTTATTGTTCCATCTATTCCATATCTATGTCCCATCATGCGAGTGAGAGAAGATGATTTTGGAATCTCAGTATAGTTGGGTGGCAGGACACTTTGACATAGAAAATATAACATAAGTGTTGAAAGAACATTTCTATTGGTCAAAACTTTGACAATATGTCAACCAGTATATTAGGTCCTACACTACCTCCATTATTGCCAAACTGACCATTAAGAAACAAGGCATCTACACCCCTCTACCTACTCTCAAAAATCATTGGGAGTCCATTTCAATCGACTACATGTCAGGCCTTCCATCAACCAAGTGGGGAAACGACTATGATTTTATGGTGGCTGATCACTTTTCAAAAATGACGATTATGGCCACATGCAAGAAGAGCATCATAGTGGAGGTCACTGCCAAGATCTTCCTCAAACAAGTGTGGATACATTTTTAGATACCACAAAATATCCTCTTAGATTGGGACAATCGGTTCCTCATCAAATTTTGGTCGAGCCTCTGGTCATTGATGGAGAACAATCTCACTAAATACACTTCCTTCCACCACTAGATAGATGGGCAAACCAAGGTCGTCAACAGGATGTTCATGCATATCCTGTGCATGTACAATTCTAATTATTCATGCACATGGGATGGGATTATTATCTATGTTCATCGTAGTTACAACAAATTCATACATATCTCAACTGAACATAACCTTTTGCATCTCAGGTTGGGATTTCAACCATTGGGTGACATGGGTGTTGCACTACCCGTTGGGTCTACCCAAGAAGAACTATCCCATGCTCACAGTAAATTTGAAAAATCCACCCGGTTCATTGAACAAATATAACACATCCACCAATAGGTTCATGATATTTTACAAAAGTCCAATGCGAAATACAGGAAATGCCATGATCAACACCAAGTTCCACACAAGTTTCAGGTGGGAGATAAATTTTGGTTGCACTTGAAAAACGAGTGCATTATAGGATCCCATCAGAATCTTCATCCACTCCACTATGGACCTTAAACCATCACCAAGGTTGTGGTTGACAATGATTTTGAGATCAACATTTCCCCCTTCCTTAGATTGCACCCAATGTTTAATGCAAATCTCCTTCAACCATACTTTCCACCATTATTGGAGACCTCAAAGGTAGCATAACAATTGAGACCAAAAAATACCAACCATGAATGCATTGAACAAGAATCGAACAGAAGTCAAAGGCACTCACCAACAAAATTTTAAACTTTATCATGTTGTTAAAGTATGGCATCTCCTGCACGAAGCAAATGTCTCACCCGAGGCCAAATTCATAATAAATTTCCTCATCTGATTGGGGAACTCAAATAAATAAAGACGATTTCCTCCTAAGAGGGGAGGATTGATCCAGGTGTATATCGGTGTCCACCCACCTATTCCAACTAGCTCACATAAATCTTTCATCTTGGAAGTTTCAGTTTTTATCTTGGAGGTATTTTCCTATCTTTTCAGGTCCTAAACTTCTTGGGTCGTTTTGAGGCCCTAAACATCGTTTTCTTGGCTCGCCACCATCATAATATAAACATTGTTAAAGTGTGATGGAAACATGTGTATTCCTCGGATGGAAATTTCCAATGGGATATCGTGCATCTAAAACAAAAATCGTATTTAAAAGTTATGACCCCTAGAATTTGATGTACCAAATTACCCCATCATGGCCCACATGACTTTTAACACTTCATCTCATAGGGTTAGGATTTTGGATGTCTAGGGTTTTCTCATTACTTATTAATGATACAAAATTCTTGGAGGCCTCATTTCATTTTGGTTAGACAAATGCATATAGCCTCCACATCTCTTCTCTGAGATTAGCTACCGTGATTCGAGCAAGATTATTCATTCTACATTTTTACAATTTCAACATATTTATTTATTGAATAGAAGTCAATTTTTACTATATCTCTATTATTTTTCACTGTATATTTGTGATAATATTATAGATATATACTTCATTTTGTTCCTCTCATAAATATCGATCAATCACCTTCTCTTTTAGTATAAGAATTATGCGACTAGATAAACCACCTTGTCATATCTACGGAAATATTTATGACAACACTAGGGTTTCAAGGATGTGAGGATAACATGCTACACACAAAAAATTGTTTTAGGGGAAAAATAAAAATAAATTCAGTCACCAAAGATATAAATGAGAAGCTCTGGTTATATATGGTGCCAAAGGCCATGCAATAACATGCTATGTGTTATGATGTTGAAGGAGATAAATTATAGAGAGAATCATAGTTTCACCAATAGAATTGAATGAGAAGTTGTGATGAATTATAGATCCTAATGCTAAGGTTATTATTTATACAAATAGACCATACATAGTTCACTTCAAAAGGGAAACATCAATGTAGGGAAACCTTAATGTAGAGGTGGGCCACATCTATGACGGATTTTTCTTTTATATTGAAACTCTGTATAAATGTAATATCTTGGTTGAGATGGAACTCTCGGTGTTGAAGGAAGATGTATGGTTTTTTTTGAGGGGATATTGATAGAATACGATGGAATGTTAGCATCCAAGGTTACTGGAAATCCTAAACATGTTGTAACATTTTCCACATAGAGACTTGTATGATGGAAAGTCATTTTCAATAAAAAAAAAATCTTGCATTCTAGAGAATTGTGCATTTTTTTTAACCCATGCAAGTCCTTTAACCACTTCATTATTTTTTCATACAAATTACACCTCTTCCTACATATATACATGTGTAATTCTACTAATTTTCTTATTTAACATTCATTTTAGTTTAGGGTTAGAATTAGGTGTTACTCTTTGATTTCTTGTAAAGCATAACCTTCAAATTTTTAGTTTATGTACATTCTTACCTAGTAATTAGCCAACATAGATGGTAGGAGTGGGGGGAAATCAAATTTTCTTGTTTCCTTTCCATGTGGATGACCTATTTCTTTTAATGTTTCACATCGGCTAGTGGACTAGAAATTGCAATCAATCACATTTCCACCTTATTATTTTTTTTCAAGACTAGAAGTAATCTTACATAGTTATAGTATTATATTCACCTCTCACTTTTGAGTGATCTTGGTGAACTAGAGTGACTTCAAGATTAATTCACCTATATTTTAAATTAACAAAACATATACAGATTAATTATGAATATTAAGCACCCCATATGTGTGCATCTCTAATTTATTAATCTCTTTAAAAGTTTTTTCATCCATAATTTGAGAGTCTTTAGGATTGTGATACCTCATATATGATAGTTCTAAAAGGATCACAATTCTCCACATATTTTTCTATAATCTAGTGATCGTTTCATTCTTTTGAAAATTTAATTTTGCAAGCTTGCAACATTAAACTTACAACTTAATTAGTAAAAAGGTAAGGATCCCATGAAATCCACATGTCATATTGCTACTATTTTGTTCACAAATTTTTCTAAATTGTCACTCTAACATCACACATTACACTTCACTTAGACACTAATGAATTGGAATCGCTCCTCTCTAGAGTCTTCTCTTCACCCTACACCTAAAATTGATTTGGGAGAATTAGAAACATTGAAGAGTTTTGAAAAATCCTTCATCACACGTATGATAAAAAAAAATTAGTTCACGACCCCATTTCCAAGCCCTTAAAACAAAACCTAAATCAACACACAAAAATCCTCCCTGAAGAGATTTCAAAATACTCTTTTAGATTTGGATAGGATTTCGAGGATAGGAATCCACAAAATTCACCATTATCACTACTCATTTGAAACATAGAAGTTGTCTCGGGGTACTTAAAATCATCCATTACAAGCGTGACAAAGAAAAGGAAGGGAGACACTTGTGAAGGGGAAAATGATTAGTTCCAATTGTTCCTACAAGTCTTCTTGGGCCACCCATCTCTTGATAGACTATGTCTCATGACTACATTTTGAGGCTAAGAGTGCCCCACTCACACTTGAAAAAGGTAGGCTAGTATTAAAAACTTAGGATTTCCACAAAGATGGTGCTTGTGGGATTCATTCTCACTTAAACCATATTTTGTTGGCTATTGAGAATATTGTCAAGTCCAAAAGGACATGTCCCTAGTACCCCTCATTATAATTGATTATTTCATACCTTCACTAGTGATCATAAATGGATTCATCCCCATATGGTGTGAAATCTTGGAAGGTCCAATTACATTCAAGAGGAAGGATGTTAGGTATTTAGGAAATTTTCTTTTTATTTTTTTCACACTCTTGCAAAATATTTCATCCTATCAAATCATTATATATTTCCATACACTAAAATACTCATACTGTTTCATTCAATAACTCAATTGTTTCAGTTTAGTTTAAGTATTTTTATCTAATTAGACCATATAATTCATAAAATAAAAAATAAGCATCTTCGAGTTGAAACACATACACCCACTATAATTTTAGATCCATAGGGGACCCTTTGGTACCCCGACATTCTTGACACCTATCAGGCCTTCCACTAGTGTTGGGATTTTTTCTCGGTCTTTCTTCTTCTCCATTTCAATATTTCTCTCCACATTCACCTTTGAACGTAACATTGTGATAGAAGTAGACCCTAGCTCAAGTTAGAATATATGTTGCTTGGTGTCCTGATTGACACCCTCAAGCCTCTATGCACAAGAGAAATTATACAAACGGGTCACCCTATACTATATATTCTCGTGTTAACCATCCACCTAAACCATCGATTCACCTAGACCACTAGGCATTGGGAATGATCCTTCATACATCCTCTGTGATTGTGAGTCTAGTCTAGTTTAACCAGCCACTAGACACATAAATCCTCCTTCTTTGTATAATCAAATATCATTTCTCTATAACGTATGAGCACTTCCAACTATGCACTAATCCTTTCTTTGCATGAGTCATCACTTAGCTCTCTCATCTTAGAAGCTCTCAATATTTATTGTATTGCTTCCTTAAAATTCAAGCTGAGATCGCTCGACCTTATACCCAATTCTGATTAGGGATTGAATTATAGGATCTATTTCATTTCCTCCACAATTTAAAATTACAATCTATACACAAAACTTGGATATCCATTCATAGATTCATAAAATATTGAAACACATCAATAGAGAGAGGCACATAGATAGTGAAGGAATAAAAAAAATAAAATTATTAAACCAAACTTTGTATATAGATTCTCCTAAAGATACAATATATCTCCTACCTCTTTTTCATCTATATCTACATTTTCTTATCCGAATTACATAGTATTGGGAACTTTTCTTCCCTAGACACATGTCCAATTCATACTTGAAGGATTTCATAAATACTTGGAAGGTAAAAACTTCCATATCTAAAAAATCCCTAAGAACAAATTTTAAGTCTATCAACTTTCTTGACTCGCTCTCTCTTCTCGATTACATACATATAAGGATAAATAGGATCAAATCCTTGATACCTAATAAAAATTCACACTACCCAACTTGTTTCTTGAACAAGCAATTTACATCGTAATTAGGAAAATAAACCATATCCTTCTAGAATTATACAAACTTAGGGAAAATATAATAATTTCATTAAGGGAACCCACTCCCTTTGGTAAATACAAAGACACCTTTATAGGTTTGATCAGCAAGGTTGATTTTGAGGGAATATCCTCCTTCTTTGTTTCTTGTTATTTCATTACTATCTTCAATCTTCTAGGTGTTGGAGTTACTTCACACACACCTAGGTATTACACATGGAATTTTCACACGTAGGTACCTTGCCCTAAGTGTCGTGAAGTGTCATATAAGTGTATCATACACACCGACACCATGGAATAGCCTATGTCACAATCCCTATTCAATGTGGAGGAGGGATATATTACATGAAGACCAAAATACCAAGTGCACATGAATTATTATTAATATTCATGAAAAATAAGTAATGAAGCGTGAGAATCGACCTCACATTTGGTTTCCTATTTTTTAGGGAAGGTGGAGGATCTCATGGATGGTTGAAATATTTTCTCCTCAAACTCCTTGAGAGATATTTCCTCCCTAAAATGTTTAAGAAATATTTTCTCCGTAAATATCTTAGAGATCCCCTTTTTAGTGGATCTGATGAGAGATCCTCTCGGTGGTGGTTAAGCCTCCAAATCCTATATAATGAGGGATTTCCATCGAGGAGGGAGGAATGGAGAAGTTTATAGATACCAAAATTATGATCTCATAAGAAAGGAATCAAATTTCAATTATCAAGGTTATGGTCTTGGGAGCTTTATGCAAGGGCTGGACAAGGAGGACTTGGAGAGGTTGTTGCAGCTTCATCAAAGGTTTGTAAGTATCTCTATTGAGATCTCATTAATATATGTGTTTGGTATGTTTCCTTCAAGGTTGTGTATACCTACATGAACTTGTCTGTAATGAATAGATCTAGTTTCAAACTGATCATGGTAGAATATGAAGCATGGTTTGTCTTTGATTGGATTGCATGACCTATTGAAGAGTTTGCATATTAGAGATCAACTTGGAACTGGGCAAATAAAAACATCGAAAAAGGTACATATTCTTCCTCTTATCTATATATCAGCTTAACTAGGTTTAAATGGATGGTAGTTACCAAAGTTAGCACCTTTTTGTCTTGATATTAGAATCTAGGGTCCAAGAGGAAATCCACTTGTCCGCAGGGGGATTTTCCTGTAACAGAAATTGGCGACTCCATTGGGGATCTAAACATTCAGTTTTGGATTCCTTCCTTGGTCTTGTTCCTTCCATTTTCCCACCTTTCATATCACATTTATTGGTTTTTCATCATACATTAGCCTTATCCTACCTTCACTAGCAATTTCACCAATTTTTATGCATTCTGGGTAAGTTTTTGCATTTTTTTTGGCTCTTTTTTTGAGTTTTTGGGAGGACTAGTGCTTCCCCCTAGGCCATGCCAGAGTGTTGATATTTGGCCATCTATCCCCTATAGTGTTTTATGGAGTGTTACAACACTATGTACCCTTGACACAAGGAGCGCTAGTCTATTTTTTGGGAGTTTTTTCCTTTTTCTGCTTAGTCTCTTGCAACCTGTTTTGCAGAGGTCTTTACCCAAAGTCTGTGGTTGGTTTGTGAAGTTTTTTGGATTCATTTTTTATTCTTATCAATCCCTATTGTCTTGATTGGATATTGAAACATTTTTTATAAATGTTAAATTGCCTTTTCTATATACTTGTTTTGTCACGACAATTTTGAATGATTTATCTTTCTCCTTCTCTTTTATTTGATTCTTCTCTGCATTTTCTTCTGTTCCTTGTCTTATTGATTGGTTGTATAATCCTTTATTGTGTTCTTGTTAGAAAAGTTTTCTATTTGTTTTCTTTCATAGCTCACTTCCTTGAGTGCATGCTTTGTTTGTAGCCTTTTTGCTTCGTGTCTTTTGCATCTACATAGGACTCTTTCTCCTGATTGAAAGTAGTAGAGCATAAAAGGATTTGTATTTAATTTATTTATACATTAGAATCAAACAAATAATATATATTCATTCTTCCTTTTGGGTGGTGAAACTATTTTTCATTTGAAGTAGAGAAATTTCATGGTTTTTGACATTTTTTTAGTCTTAAAATCTCAAAATCTTCCCCCCCCCCCCACACCATGGCCCGGGGGGAAAGAATCGTGTATTGGTGTACAGTCTGTTTGAATAATTTCTTGAATATCTTGACATTGATGAGTTTAACAAAAAAATTGAGACATTATGCATTTGGGAATGATAAAAGTCTTCTCCTTCTCCTAATATATCTTTCATCGAAGTGAAATATTTGCATTCTCATTTCTTTGCATTGTTTAAAGTTGGTCAAAACATCATTTAGTCCACTCAATTTTCCTCTTGAGTAAAAAGAACAATCTTAAAATCAAGCGCTAAACTAAAATTTATCAGACATTTTTATGTTTTCTAGTAGAAAACCTACTATAGATTAAGGTGTAGGGCTTTGGAATAGGTGTGAAATATATATTTCCAAAGCTGTCAAACAAACTTAGCATCTTATGATAGGGAGATAAAACCCAATTTTCTTATAATATTTTTGGAATCCCCCTATCACACACGGGTTATGCACGAGGTCACATTCGGGAGAGTTATAGAGATTATCCCTTTGTGGTTTAACTGTTCGTAGTAGTCATATCATATATTGGGGGTTCTTCTTGAGGTTCACCTGTCTTCATTTGGTCTCAGTTCTTTGTGAAATATCAATCCATTCGGGTTCTTCTAGAGTTCTATAGGTCCACTTGTCCTTAGTTATATTGAAGGATTTTGGACTTATTATCCTACCCATACATTCAGACTGGACTGTCAACTGTACCCGCCTAGGGGCCAACTTCGAGTTGGTGTCCTTAGTAGCCATAATATTTAGGGTCTTTACACGAGGTGACGATGAAGGGAAGTCTCACTATACCTGGAAAAGACGTTGGTCAAACTCACTCGGGATCCTTGGAGGGTAAATCCACAATTATTTCATGGAATTTTGCACCAAGGCATAAGTCCATTAAGTAGGTCGCCGATGTAACTGATTCACCCCCTCTATCCCCACCTCTTCCTATATTGATCTTGCGATGTTGGATTTCATCACCAACTAGTGGTTTCATTGTGGGAATTTTTGTTTTATTGTTTACTTCTTAGATTCATAGTGTCTGTTGTTTGTTTTACTTAGTGGAACTTAGGTCTAGTCAGTGTTAATGGAATCAACTCCTGGGAGTACCAATGGAGGAACTCCTTGTCCCATGGAACCTTTCCCCTTTCCTTTTGTTGAAAACATTGGTTCTCCGTAAATTTCCACACTGGGTCTTCCAAGACTCATCATCGGATTATCGGTTTGGTTATTCCCCACTCCGATGATCTCAAATCTTCCCAGTGCTTCATCTGCACCTAATTCTTTAGATGTATGTACACCACCAACACATAAACCTCATGTCAAATTTTCTCCTTCTTCACCCATTAAGTCTCCTTCTCGTTCTCCTTCTTCACCTAGTGAAATCTCTAAAGCAAGTAGCCAAGTTGATAAGAAGAAGAAGAAACTGAAAGAGAAAAAGAAGAAGAACCCAAAAAGGAACAATCCTCCAAACATATCATATGTTTGATCCAAGCAACCAACTCTTATTAGTCATACTGGGAGTGTTGATGAGGTCAACAAGATTAAAATGAAGAATCTGAAACCCAAATTCCCTTGCAGTCTTTGTAAGGGTGACCACTTTTTGAGGGATTGCCTTAGTCTTCCCAAGGTCTTAGAAATATGGTCCTCCACATCATCAACCTCTGTTAGACATGATAGTGATGCCCCATAAAATAGTGACGTTAAGGTTGGTAAGAAGAAGACAACTGTCAAATTTCCTTGTATGTTATGAGAAGGTGATCATTATTCTTACCTTTGTCCTCGTATGGATGAGGCTTCTTCTCTTTTATTAAAGCTTCAAATTCCAACTGGTTATCATAATATTTCCCTCAACCCATCGTTAGTTGATGGAATGGCCAATCTGGTTCCATCCTCGGTCAGTCTAGTTGATCAGGTGGTCAATCTAGTTTCATCCTTGGTTGAACCATTAACCAAAGTAGTTGATCCAGTTCCATCATCGATCAACCCCACTTTTCATCTAAAAGGTGAAACCCAAGTGATTGATCTAGTCCCGTCATTGGTAAATCCCAATCCTCCTTTGACGAGTGCCAAATTGGTTTCTCTGGTTCCTTCATCGATCAATCTGGTTGATCATGTCGTCAATCTGGTCACATCCTTAGTTGAAATAGTTGACAAAGTGGTTGATCTGATCCCATATTTGGTCGATCTCGCTCTCCTGTTAGAGATTGCAACCCAAGCAGTCAATCCATTTCCACCTTTCGACCCCATTCCTGACTTGGATGATGAAACCCAAGTGGTCAATTTGATTTTGTTAGAAATCGATCCTACTCTCCCGCTAGAGAGTAAACCAGATTTTGCCCACATTTTTCTTGTTGATACACAATCTACCATGTTGTAGGGCATTCCTCCTTCTCCAACAAAAATCCCTCCAATTAATTAGGCCATCCTTTTTGAATGGGGTGTGATAAATGGACCTTGTCTTCCCTCTCACATTCCTTTCAAGATTATAGTATAGTTTTGTGGTTGGGACGTTCCTCATTCGTTGATAGATGAAGGTTTGTTCGTTAGTATTTTGTCCTCTATTTCTTGGCAAGCGTTGGGTTATACTCAACTTCTATCGGTTACCCAGAATTTCTTCGATTTTAACAGAAGAACGAGTCACCCTTTAGGGATCCTTCCCCAGTTTCACGTAACTTTACAAGGGAAATTTGTCGTTATTGATGTTATGGTAGTCTAGGACCCATTCGATTTCGATTTAATCCTTGGGCGAGATTATATATATGCCATGAAATCTATTGTCTCCACCTTTTTCGTATGTTATATTTCCCTCATGATGCAATAATCATGTTTATTGATCAACTTTCATGCGTTGGTCCTCACTTGATTACCAGCCCAATGATATCCCTAAACGGTTCTTATATGGAGACGATATCACCCCTGCCATAGGTCGATTATGTCGTGTTATGTCCCATGCCTTCAGCTACCGATGAAGATGAGACTCTCCCTGCAAGATAAACCTCTTATGAATTAGTTCTGGTAGTTGACATGATGATCTCTTCGGTAGGGCTACTGGAGCCTGATCTCCTTACCCCTATCACAAACCTCGACATGTGTTCCTTCCAGAGTTTTTTTCTTCCGTCCAATGAAGATCTGTTAGAATCCATGTTTGACTTTTGTTCCTTGACATGGTGTCCTTCTAGAGCAATTCCCTCTTGAAATCCATGATCAATATGAAAGATATGAGCATGGTTTTCTGATTTCAATATCACTAAAAAATGAAACGAGCTATGAGGATAGTTTTCACGTCTCTGTAGCAACCTCGTTAAAAAATGAAACAGAGGCTACGAGCACAGTTTTCCTCTCTGTAGAAAGCTCATTAAAAAATGAAACAAAGGTTTTGAGCATAGTTTTCCTCTCTGTAGCAATCTTGTTAAAAAATAAAACAAAAATCTGGGGATTGAACCCAGAGCCCTGAGCATAGTTCTTTTCGTATGACAAGATCATTAAAAACTAAAATAGTCACCTCTCCCATGAAGTCGAGTCTTTAGCTAGATCTTGTAGATACCAATTTGAGTCTTTCACTAGGTCTCATATTTGAACCTTCATTTCATCCACCTTTATCCTTTTTCTCCATCTAGTACATAAATTGGTGACATCCTCAAAGTCGGTGAATGAATTGAATCTTTGGGGGGCATGTCTCCATCCTTTGATTATCATTCTAGAGTTAAGCCACTAGATTTTCAAGATGGGGGCAGAGTACCAACCATCCATGGGTATCTCGTATCACTTCCTTTGGAAATTACGTTGGAAATTTACATGCATACTTTAATTTTGTTTCAAGATTGTGTAAAAATGAAACCAGTAACGAGCATAGTCTTTGTTCTTTCTCATGCTCGAAAATACATGATAATGTAACCGAGTATAATTTTATCACTCTTTAGGACTCGTAAAGGTTATATGAAAAAGGAACCCCCCAGAGTCGCCTTTAAGTTCTTTTCAAACTCTTTAAACATGAAAAACCACTGAGTTTTCCTTCTCTGGACTCGTTAAAAATTACACATTGAAGGGCCCATATGGGACCAAACTCTTACTTATTTTAGTTCATTAAAAAAAGGAAGAGGGGCTTACCGAAGGTGATTTATATCAATCATGTGTTATCCTCCTTGAGCTCGTTAAATTAAAAAGAGGTATGCATTTATCTAGGTGGGAGAAATATTGAAGGAAGTGGTTCAAGTTTTTTGAGAATCCTTTCTGGCAGCTTTTGTCGCTCTTGAACATGGCACCCGTTTGTGTATCATCTTAAAGTTGGTTAATTCTCTTGTCTTTGAGTCATACCAATTCCATGTGTCACCATACATTTTCTTACGGTCGAAGAGTGCTCTTATTGTCATCACATTACATTTTGGTATTGGTCAATTCAATGTTGAAAAGTCAGTTGTTGTGCCTCATCATGTTCAAGGGAAGTTTCACTTCAAACCATCCATCTGTAGTATTACTAGTTTCCATTTTCTATGTGAGTCCATACTCATTTGATTCACCATCTTACATCAATTTCCTATGTCATTTTCGTGTCATTGATGGGGGATACATCAAGGCCCTCCTTCGATGAGTCTTTTCCTGTCGACTTCAACACATCATCGAAGAATTAGACTTAGAAACTAGTTAGTACCTTGGGACATGCATGCCTCAATGACAGGCCTCCCCTCTTCTGACACCGGGTTTACATAATTGAACTCTCATCGGATGATTCCACAAATGTTCAACCTCAACTAATTTATTCACATTCGCTGGATTGTACTAGGGTACCTTTGGATTCTTTGAAATCACTGGTGATTTCCCTTGCACTTGTTAATGGTTGACTTCAATGACCAGTAATCAAGTGGTTTCTACCATGTTAGACATCAAAACATTTATTCACATGGCGAGATTCATACAACATCAAGATTGCGATCAAGACCCTAGGTTGAGATTTCACTTTGTTAACTTACTTTTTTGAGGCTACAAAGAAGATCCTTTGAGCTTGCTGATATAGACTGTCACATAAATCCACATTGTAATGGTCTGCAGCTATGTTTTATCATCTCGTAGCTCCACTATGTATTTTTTCGTGGCTATGATTAGTTCATGCCATGGAGATTCCACATTGTATCTTTGATGGCCGTATCTTCAGTCAATATTTTTCATGGATCCACAGTGTATTGGTTGGCGACCGTTCTTTGAGTCATATCATCTTCTGAGCATAGGTATGCTTGCTCATAAATGGAACATATATTAATATTGTTTGATGGTTTTTTGCATCTTCTTCCATTTTATCCAACTCCACACCCTTGCATTAAATTTTTCTAAAGTGTTTCGGCCATCATTCTCTCTTTTGACCTCACACTTTATGGGGCATTTTGTTACACATGAAATTTGCACACCTAGGTACCTCACCCTAAGTGTCGTAAAGTGTCATATAAGTGTCTCATACACATCGACACCATGGAATAACCTATGTCACAATCCCCAGTCAATGTGGAGGAGGGATATATTACATGAAGGCCAAAATACCAAGTGCATATGAATTATTATTAATATTCATGAAAAAGAGATTGTTTAAGTGTGAGAATCAAGTGCACACTAATTATTATTAATATTCATGAAAAATAAGTAATTAAGTGTGATAATGAACCTCACATTTGGTTTCCTAGTTTTTAGGGAAGGTGGAGGATCTCATGGATGGTTTATAATATTTTCTCCTTAAAATCCTTGAGAGATATTTCCTCCGTAAAATCCTTAAGAAATCTTTTCTCCCTAAATATCTTAGAGATCCCCTTTTTAGTGGATCTGATGAGAGATCCTCTCCATGGTGGTAATCCTATAAATCCTATATAATGAGGGATTTCCATAGAGGAAGGAGGAATGGAGAAGTTTATAGATACCAAACTTATGATCTCATAAGGAAGGAAGCAAATTGGACGTATCAAGGTTATGGTCTTCGGAGATTTGTGCAAGGGCTAGATGATGAGGACTTGGAGAGCTTGTTGCAACTCCATCAAAGATTTGTAAGTATCTCTATTTAGTTCTCATTAATACATGTTCTTGGCCTGTTTCCTTCAAGGTTGTGTATACCTATATGAACTTGTTTGTAATGGATAGATCTAGTTTCAAACTGATCATGGTAGAATAGGAAGAATGTTTTGTCTTTGATTGTATTTTAAGACCTATTGAAGAGTTTGTAGATTAGAGATCAACTTCGAATTGGGCGAAGACAAACATCGAAAAAGTTACATTTGCTTCCACTTCTCTATATATCAAATTAACTAGGTTTAAAGGGATGTCAGTGACCAAAGTTAGCACCTTTATGCGTTGAACTTAAAATCTAGGGTCTAAGATGAAATCCACTTGTCCTAAGGGGGGTTTTCTTGTAAAACTAGGATTTAGTTTTCCTATTTTTATTAGTCATTATTCAAACTCCTATATTTTAGGAAGAATATTACTCTAGGGAGAATATTCTCTTCAGTTTTCAATTCAATTTTATCAGTTAGGTGGACTCTAGATGGTACATTGGTTTTATCACCATGCAACAATGGGATCATCACCAATTAAAGTGAATTATCCTTGGGATCATCACCATAATAGCACATTACCCATGATTCCCTGATATCCTCCTCATGTCACTATGTTTCAGTCAGTTAAATGAAGACTAATAGACTATTTAACTCAACTAGGTGGTAGTTCACTTTTGTAACTACCTGAGAGACTAGGCTAGGTTGTAGTTTACTCCCGTAACTACTAGTGTGTGTCTAGATCACTCTAGACCACCACTATGGCACATTTGATTCTATTCCAGTCCACATTGGTTGAGTTATACATATTATTTCATGTGTAAATTATCAATTCTTCATTTGGTTAATGAGAATTCCTCCATTCTTGCTCTCTTACATATTGTTTCTCAATTTATTATGTGTAGGTTCAACACATTTAGCTCTAGTAAAGATGAAAACTTTTAGGTGTATACTGTGTAGTAAATAACCTTTGAAAATACATAACGTTTCAAAACACAAAAATACCAGTTTCTTCACCCTTGCACAATTGAAAGTTTAACTCATAGATAATATTTGAAATTTTTTGGAATGTCCTTCAGTACCCACTACAAAATATATACCACACTCAACTAGGAATAGTGTTTCTTTTGATAAATAATAAAATTCCTTGTTATATTCTCAATAGATGTGTTGAGATTTGAGTTGTAGAAAACTCCCTCCCAATAATCGAATTTTCATCATCCAAGGTTTAAGAGACACCACCTGTAGATTGTTTTCATTAGCAAACCAGTCTATAATAATCTTTGACTCACCTACCAGTTGTAACCTTGTTTCCTTTATATGGAAAGAAAAAAATAAGATAGACCACAAGGCTACGCGTTCACCCCTTGTATTAGTACCACTACCATAATTCATCTTCATTATGAAAGTGCCCAACACTGGCCATTCTAACACAGATCCAACCGCACATTTAGAACCCATGTCTTGTGAGGCACCATAAAAGAACCCAAGTTCCATATCCTAGTCAAGCATAGGAGGCCTATCAATCCTACTAACCTTATTAGAGTATGAATCTTTTATTTATCCCAAGTTCTGTAGTATACTATTACAAACTATGACCCTATTAGGATGACGATCTTCAAAAATAAGTAGATTCATATGCTTCCAAACCTCCCAACAAATAAAACAAAAGATTTATTTCCAATTTTCCTTCTTCCTTATCCAATTTTTTAAGCAATTTGCAATCTTTCCCCCTTCCCAGGTACTCTCAAGTTTTAAGTCCTTTTGAATTGTAAGCCAAATGTATTTGGTAAAACTAGAATCCACAAAAATATGACTCATTGTTTCTTCATTGTTCCCACATAAAACACATATACTAGGCCCCAAAATACCTCTTTTGACCAAATCCTTCCAGGTAAGAATTTTTTGTTCAAGGATTAACCAAATAAAGAGTTTGACATTTAAAGGTAACTGCCATTTCTAGAATTCAGTATACTAGAAAGATGGTTCTTCCAATACATACTGCAACAATTGGACTTCATAGGCCTATTTTGCATTTACCTCACCTCCTTTAGTGTCCCAAGATGACAATAAGATATATGTTTCATTGTTTAACTCATATCCTGAACCAACTAATCCATTAACATATTTATTCCATTCCTCTTTTTGATCTCCTTCCAATTCTAAAATATCATCCTTTTTCCAATGTGTATGAATCGTGTCCTCCAAATCAAAAGTCCCAGCCTTAGAAAGGAATTCTATACCTTGTGCCTTTAGTGAAAAAATAAGATTCCTTGACAATTTAAAATAAGTGTGAGACACAACGATTGGATCGGTTCTAATTATGATATCCCTCCCATTTCCAGGTTTTGATACCATCCAATTAGTTATAATGGTTATGGAAGAGGTGAGTGCTCTCCATTTTTTTGAAAAACCAGTCCAATTTTTCCATCCTTCCATAAACCACTCAGCAACAATTTTCTTCATAAGGTATTTTCTAGGTATCACCTCATGCCAAAAACTAGGCACCATAAGACACCTCCACAAACTTTTAGCCTCTAAGTATTTTCAAAAATAAAATACATTTTTAATACCCCAACCACCTACCTTTTCTGGTTTTTCAATCTTTTTCCAAGTTATCAAGTGCATCCCTTCTTTTAACTTTTTCCCAGTCCAAATGAAACTGGACATCCTCCTTGTGATATTATTTAGAATTTGATTTTTGGGATTTTATCAAAAGAAAGACAATACACAGGAATGATTTCAAGAACAACTTTGAAAAGTGTGACCCTTCCGCCTAAACTTGTCCATCTAAGGCTCCAATTTGAAATTCGTTTTTCAATTTTTTTCTCCAGCCAGTTCCAGTCTTCCCTATTATAGATGTTAGGTTTTAAAAAACACCCAAGGTACCTAAAAACAACATCTACTAGTTTTACTTCAAAAGGAAAAATCTCCTTCAACAAATCTAGGTCCTCTGTTGCAAATCCAACTTCTAGGAAAGAGGACTTCTGAGCGCTGAAGGTCATCCTTGTAGCTTTGCAGATATGAAACTTTTGTTTGTTTGTGTAACCCTTGACTTTCAATGCTTAGGTTTGATTAATAAGAAGAAGAATAATTAATGGATCACCTGCACCTCAGTTGAAAGTATTGTGGATAAGTTCTTAGTTTAACGAGTTGAAACTCCCATTAATGAAAGTCTCAATAGATTCTTTTTCCAAGAAAACATCACATAGGTAAGACTCACAAAGTTCACAATTTAAGATATGTTTATTCCATCTTGGCATGCATTTACTCCATAATTATATGGAAATGGCTTTTTGAGCTTCTGATTACATGGTTAATACTTATTAAGGCAAAGGTAATAATTTTTTTGGTTTTAAAATTGATTCATTTCATTATTAAAAGGGTTGTCTATATGATACAATAAATTAGATTGAATATTGTCTTTCATAGTTTCTACTTGAGCTTTGTATATATTAAGATTGACTATGATATTTTGTACTTGAACTTTGTATAGGTTAATAGTGGTTATGGTATTTTCTACTTAAACTTCGTATATGTTAATATTGATTATGGTAGTTTCTACTTCCTAAGATTATTTGGTTTGGAAATTTCTACATGAATTTTGTATACATTATGAGTGAGTGTTTATAAAAATAAAAATAAAAATAAAAATATTTAAAACAAGATGATGAAAAATGATTGAAGTTGAGTTGTTGATGAACAGAAAAAATACTTTATGATAATAGTCATTCAATCATTGTTTTAGATAAAATTTATGGATTATCCTCCCAAACTTGATTTTTTCAAGAAAAAATAATTTGTTGTGTATGAATAAATTATTGATTTTGTTGTGCATTATGAGAATAGGACTTTAGAAAATACATCATTTGGCACCAAAACATGGTTGAATCATGATGTTGGAGGCTTCTAGTGTGGATAACTATCTCAACCAAGATAAGTGAAGGTTAGTGTGGAGAACTCTTACGAACATAAGAAAAATGATTCAATTAATGGTGTTGGGGTTGAGAGATTGTAGACAATGAATTATTACTATAGTCCATAATAGAATTAAGAATTGACATATGGAGGAAGAGGTCAAGGAAGAATCATAAGTATAAATGCATATGATGGATAAGAGTGGTGATGAGAAGAGTGTTGACCATATGTGATTCTATTAAACAAATAGTAAGGGGAATCTAAAATTAAAGAAAAAATCATTCAGCAAATATAAGTTTGACATGAAACACATGTATATTATGGATGTTTAAACCCAAAAGAATGGATATATTAGATAGAAGAAATAGATAAACTATTTTAATTTGAACAAATTAAGGATCCTATGGGATTAAAGTTGCATGTACAAAGTCAAAGATTCACTCATTCGTATGGTGGGATAAGTTGTTGTTTGATAGTTTAACTGATGCTAAGGATAAGATTAGTGCTTGTGATAGAATGGTAGAAACACTGAAGAGAATATTTTTGCTAGTTGATTATGAACAATTGATGATGAAAGTGATGATATGTCAAAGAATTGATGTGATGATGAAAGTGATGATATGTCAAAGAATTGATGTGATGATGAAAGTGATGATATGTCAAAGAATTGATGTGATGATGAAAGTGATGATGATGTGATGATTATGAACAATTGATGATGAAAGTGATGATATTTTTGAGAGTATTTAGAACAATTGATGATGAAAGTGAGAGTATGTCAAAGAAATGAACATGAACAAAACATAGGAAGTACGAAATTCATTGCTAAGTATGTGAATGCTTCAAGTTATACCATTCAAAATGAATTTAATATTTTAAATTTTAATTCAATTGTAGAGACTTATAAATAATCCTTTAAGATTAAGAAAAAAATAGTGAGGAAGAAACTCACCTTTAAAGAGAATATAGGTGGAGTTGGTGAAGGAAGAATTTAGGAGGCCAAATTGAGAAGCTAGAATTGATAATTGAGAATATATACAATCTGAGTGGGCATAATGGTTAAGAACATGTGTTTCCTCCTAAGAGGTCACAAGTTCCAATCCATAGGGGTGTAGGGTATGTATACCTCTGTAGACTTTATAATTTAAATCACCACACGTAAGGGGCCCCTTGTCCCACAAAAAAGGGGGTATCATACAACAATTTGGTGTATCGCTTGGTTGTTACCTTAAAATTATATGATTATTATTATTAATCAACAATAATACAACAAGTAGTTTTTTTTAAGAAAAGGTTTTTACAAGGAAAATCTCTCTATAGAAAGGGATAAACCACAACCAATTAAATGAAACCTAGAAATAAACTCTAATACCAAGTATGATATATAAATGAAATGCTAACAATACAAGTCCAAGAGCCTACCTCGTCCTGACGTTGAATGAAGACCACCATTGAGCACACAAATCAAATATTTATACTTACAATTTGTCCTCAACAACGAAGATATGCAGTCATATGGTTATAATATATAATGTTAGCATATATATGAGCATAATCCATTAACATACTTGAAAAATACACCCATGTAATAATAATTCAAATATTTCCAAGATATCAACTCGACGAGAAAATAATATTTCTATTAAAATAATTAACAGAAGTACATAGGTGACAAAATTTTGTAATGACACATATCAAAAACGAGAAACTAAGTCCCTCCAACTTGGCCTCCACCAATTTAATCCTCCATGAAAGAAAATCTCATAGAAAGGAGTCAATGAGGTTCTTTGTTGATATTATGGTAGTTACGGGAGGTATTTACCTCCACGTGTAAACCTGACGAGAATAGAATATTATGAGAAGCAAGAAGAAACCCTAATTAATTGGTTAATAACCCTAGAAGACAATTCATCTAAAGAGAATGACTTGTATTAGGTTATTAGCTTCCAAGAGAAGAAATCGACTAAAGGAAATGTTATATACTAAATATTTACCACCCAGAATGAGAAGTCAGTTGAGACAGTCTACCAGAATTAGTATAAATACAAGAGGCCAGTCTTCATTCTCGAGAGTATTCTCATAAATGCAGAAGCAACACTTGTGTGCAATGCAGTTGTCCAGTTTGTGGGTATGTTTGGAGGAGAGTTGTTGTTGCAGCTGCTACAACTAGAAGATTTCAGTTTTGGCTTGGACTATCTCTTGGTTATGGTTTGGACTCTCTGATTAGCTCTTGGTACTCTTTCTTCGTGCGCTATCCTTGGATAAAGGTGCACCAACTTTGTTTGGTTATCCAGCATAGGGTGTGCTTCTGGAATGCTTCTCTGTCAAGGTTAAGATGCTTGGGGTGGCTTCGTCCTATCATTGGGTGACAATATTGTTATATTGTCTATGGTTAAATGAGTACATCCATTAATTTATAACATGTTATGGCCCCACACTATCTTGGGACAGTCTAACCGCTGGAAGATAGATTGGGAGGATTTAATTAGTTTTATTTGCAATTGCAGCCAGTTTTTGTTGTAGCAAGGAAACCCTAACCCTCTCGTCGAAGAACCTTAAGTGAAGGGATTGACCTAATTTTCGAATAGAATAGTGCAACCTAGAAGAGCGCATCTCCTAGTACTCTCAACAATCTAAGACATTGAGTTTTAGTTTTTGATCAAATGTACAGTTGACCAAGTCAAAGAAAACATGACTTACTCTATGAAGTCAGAAAACACGTTGGAAGAGGCTTCTAACTTCAGAGTGTGGAAGACAAGGATTTACCTCATCCTTGCCAAGAATAAAGTGTTGTATATCATGAAAGGAAATATCGTGGAACCAAAGTTCGGAGAAGGAAAATAAAAGGAACATTGGATGTTGTAGTTATGGAGAAGTTCAAGGACAGTGACATCAATGCCATGAGTATCATAGTGGACTCTATAAAATACCACTTGATACCCTACATCTCCCATATTGACACATATAAGAAGATATACGATGCCCTAATAAACCTCTTGTCAGTCAAAAACACTGGACAAGTAATGAGTCTGAAGAATGAGCTCTCTGACATGAAAATGAATTATGGTGACAACATAAAATCATATTTTATGAGAATCTCTCAGTTAAGAGATCAAATACAAGCCATTGAAGAGATCATTTCAGAGAAGAAATTGGTAAATATAGTACTCAATGGTCTTCCCAACACATGGGATGCATTTTCCACAAGCATGAACAAATGGAATGAGTATCCCACATTTAAAGAACTTTGGACTTGTTGTGCACAAGAATAATCAAGGATCGGTGCAAAAGAAAAACTCCAAAAGAAAGACGATGATCAGGCCTTCACAACAAGGTTCAAGGATTTCAAGAATAAAAAGAATTTTGGCTCCAGGAAGAAACCAAATCAAGAAAAAGATATGTTAAAATAACAATGCTTCAATTGTCAAAATTATGATCACTACAAGAATCATTGTCCCGAGTTAAAGAAAAGGAAGGAAACAAACAAAGAATTAGTTGTTGAAGAAGGCAAACCCTCAAAGAAATCCAAGCAGGAAAAATAGGCTTCTTCTTCTAAGAAAAGGTAACAATACTCTTCATAGTTCTTGTATATACCATGTTTTATGTACATATCTTGCATATCTATTTCCTAGAAGAAAATATGTCCAAAGAGAAACTATACCTATGTAATAACAACAAGATAAGGATTGCTATCACAATGACTACAAGTTAGGAAATAGACATGAAAGGATGAAGTACATCAACAAACCCTAGTAACAATTCATGTGGAAGTTATTACATAAGTGATAGCTGCAAGATAAGCCAAAATTAGAATCAGTATTGAAGAAACCTAGAAGAAGCAAAGACAGAAAGAAGTCATCAATCAAGAGGAAATTCAAAAAGGACTTGTGACACTTTGTAGAAGGAAATAACGATGTAGACAAAAGCATGGAATATATTAGATGGAGGGATTCGATTATATATTTCCAAAATAAGATCATGCATCCATGCATGAAGAAAGGATTAGGAGGGAGTTAATCCTAAATTACATGATCTATTGAAGATGATGAAGTATCCATCCATGGTAGCAACCATGAAAAACAACACATGTGCATGTTGATATCATATGATATGATTTTTATGGGGACTCTATGTCTCTGGACATTAGATGTATGCTACTGTGGTGTATGTGTTCCAATGATTTTGACTATATGTCATTGATCAAGTATCTTTGTGCTACCTGGTGCGGTAGTGTACCACTAGATTGTATTTGTGTACTACTATGGATAGAAACAATTTTGTTCTATTGAATGACATTCTTATGATTGCCATGAAGATTATGAGCTAGACTGATAGTCAGTGTGTTGGTGGACCAACATTCTCCGAACGAAAAATGGTCTAGGACAATTATTCTTCTAGGATGCATGTCTGAATTAGAAGAATAGCCTTTGTAGCCTGTGGTGTGGCTTCCAGCATCTGTTGGAACAATTATTATTCTAGGACATATGTCTGGATTAGAAGAATGGTTCTTGTGTCACTCTGTGGAGTGAGTGACTTATCCCACATCATGTCTAATTACTCATATGGAGTATGGTTTCAAGAAATGATGCATTTGATGACACTAATAGTGATGATGGTGCTCATGATGTAATCATGAGATAATATATATGACTATGTTAATACTACTGGGTGAATGGTATGTTTGTTCTCAAAACCATTACCTTCAATACCTCCCTAGCTGAGAGGGAGTGTTGATATTATAGTAGCTGCGGGAGGTGTTTACCTCCATGTGTAAACCTGACGAGAATGGAATATTTTGAGAAGAAAGAATAAACCCTAATTAATTGGTTAATAACCCTAGAACACAACTCTGCTAAAGAGAATGACTTTTATTAGATTATTAGCCTCCTAGAGAAGAAGTCGACTAAAGGAAATGTTATATACTAAATATTTAAGACCCAGCATGAGAAGTCAGCCGAGGAAGTTTGCCAGAACCAGTATAAATACAAGAGGCGAGTCTTCATTCCATAAAGTATTCTCAAAACTTCAGAAGCAAAACCTATGCACACTGCAGTTGGCCAGTTTGTGCAAAAGTTTGGAGGAGAGTTGTTGTTGCAGCTATTGCAACTAGCAGATTTTGGTTTTGGCTTGGACAATCTCTTGGTTATGGTTTGGACTCTCTGATCATCTCTTGGTACTCTTACTTTGTGCACTATGCTTGGATAAATGTGCGCCACCTTTTTTTTTCCATACAACCTAGGGTTTTCTTCTTGAATGATTCTTTGTCAATGTTAAGGTTCTTGGGGGTGGCTTCGGCCTATGGTTGGGTGACAATATTGCTATATTGTTTATGGTTAAATGAGCACATCCATTACTTTCTAACATTATCCATCACAAAGAAGGAAGAACTTGTTGGTTAAACAAGGAGTTCAGACTTTCAAGGACAAAGGGATGTAGACTCAGCTAGTAACCTTTGATGCTATTGATTGACACTCTAAATCAGAATCATTTATGATGCTACAGTTTGAAATCTAGTTCATACATAACTAATAACTCATCAAATCACACATAATCTCACTAAAAAATTTAACACTCCCTCTTAACGAGGAAGGTATTCATCTTGGAACGATCATCATCACTCCTTCTGCACTTTTACACTCCTTATTCATTGTCTTGTTGAATTTCATGAATCCATACATCATAACAAATTTTTAACTGGATTAGAGTACCAGTCTTTGTTGGATTAGCATACCAACCTGTGTTGGTGTAACATACCAGCCTGCATTGGAGTAGCATAACAAGTTACACTAGGGTAACATACAATATCGCTTTGGAGTAACATACCAACCTGTGTTGGGGTAACATACCAACATGCATTGGAGTAGCATACCAACCTGCATTGGGGTATCATACCAACCTTTGTTGGAGTAGCATACCAGCCTTCACTCGAGTAACATACCAGCCTACGTTGGAGTAGCATACCAACCTACGTTGGGGTAACAAAACATCCTGTGTTGGAGTAACATACAAATCATGTTTTTTACATATCTAGGCTATTTATCAACAACATGCTTGATATTGTAGATCAACTTGGAAGTCACCACTAACTTCCCTTCTAGTCTTGGAACCAAGGAAAAGATATACATCCTAGTCCTTCTGACTAGATTCCTCCTTGCTTACTATAGAAAAGTCTACTAAAGAAAGGGAATCTTCCCATAAGATATAATATCTCATAGAAACCTATGAAGATTTGATCTAGCCTTCTTAACGCATGTCAAATGTCTGTCAATTTCCAAATACGTCTCTTGCTTCCATCTAAATTTGAAAGTCTCTGAGTATCAATTATCCATATGAAGTTTGTCTCCCTCTCAGTCTGTATAATATTTAGAGCCATATTCTCATGATATGGCTCGTCAATGTTACATCCTACAAAGTTTCAAGGGCCACGATGGTCTCTTCTTGGTTACTGTAATGATTCTGGATAGGCCCTTCTGGCTCTACTAACTCTTCGTGATGATCAGAAGAGTGATCAACTGCACTAGAGGGATTTTTATGTCATATTTTAGATCGTTCTACCCCTTAAAATCAATATTTGTATGACATACTATGTATCTCGCACAATTACCCATCTTTGTCTTCTTATTCTTTGGTACATGTATGTATATGGTCGTGTACAAAACTTGTTATCTGGATAGTCTTTTCAATGTCTCAAACTAGAGACCATTTAATATGTTTTCTCCTGCAACTTTCACTATAGCTTCTCTCAGAGTTATCATCTATGACCTGCACAGAATAAGGAAAACAAAGGGAAAAACAATAGACAAGAATAATACTCTTATAATAATAAAAACAAGAACAATAATCACAATATCTCCTTCTCAAATATATTTCTTGTGACCTACCTGGAACAAGAACCAAAATAAAAATACAATAATAAGAAATAGGAACAACACCCTTCTAGTGTTGTGATCAATCATTCCTCCATGGTAACCTACCTGGAACAAGAAAACAAGAACAAAAAGTGTAATATCATTTTCATAAGAACGTATCTATGTCAATAAGAATAAAAAGGCAATCTCATGGTAATCATCATATCATTACCAATGTAACCTTCGTGGAATCAAAAGAATAAGTATCTCTTAGAGGAGATGTTAGTTCATTTTGTGACTAAGTACAACAAGCATTTATATCAATAGTACTCACATGCTACCAAGTATTCATTATATCTAGCAGTAATAGAACCTTTCAAGGATTGATGTCAGAACTAATAATGTAGCAATTATCAAACTTGATATGTGAAAATTGGAAACTTATTAATTTAATCAATCAAACATTGAACCTGGAGTATTATCTTCAAGAATGAGTGTTGTTGATTTTATTCTGAGTCTCCTTCACTCAAGATGAAAAGTATTTTCTTCAACCTATCCCATGTACTTAAGACAACATGCTTTCTTGATAGAAATATGAGTTAGAGAATATAATGAAAATAAACTCTAAAATCTCAACCTTAATCAATCTAATACTTTGACTAGAGTCAACTTATAACTTTAACTTTTAACAGAGGTTACTATAACTTCAATAGATAAAAATACAAATAGATGTTCATAAGATTACAATAATTCCATAACAACTAGAGGTATATGAAAATAATAAAACCTGGAGTGCGTTGTTCTGATGAATGTGTTGGGTTTGAGATCCATTTGGATCTACGATTATAATACATGCCTTATCCTGCAATCACACTCAAAATAGTGATACAATTTAAATATATATAAGTACATACATTCAACAGCATCAACATGTAGTGGCACCATCTAGCAACAACGAAAAGAAATGAGAAACCCTAAAACTTCAAAGTTTATCCAACTTGTAATCTAAAGGTAGTTGTAGATGTACTAGGTTAAGGCACACTAGGACAACAAAACATTACTCCATAGTCTTCACGTTAAGTTTCACTACAACTTGTACCGCAATTGGTGATGGCATTGCAACTCATGCTACAACTAGCACTGCAACTGGTGCTTCAACTGGCTTTGTAATTGGTGCTCCAACTGGCAATGCAACTAGTGTTGTAATTGGAATGAAAAAATGGAATGAAGGAACTGGAACGAAGGAATTGACACAACAACTACAACTGGCATTGCATACCTAGGGTTTTATGAGGAAACCCTAATTTCTCAACTTCATAAATGTTCATATCTAATTCGGGGAAGAGATGTAGTCTACTTAGGATACCTTCTTAGTGAGTTCCGTAAGTGCTCAATGATCTTGAAAATGGGGGAAACTGAGGATCTTCCTTCCAATGGTTAGATTGTTATGAAGGAAACCAACACTGATTCCATGTTGAAAATTTTTTATGCTCATTTAACCATAGACAATGTCACATCGTTGTCACCCAAACATAGGCATTCACATATGCCACCCAGAGCACACTAACCTTAGAATAATTATGGAAATCATAATACAAAACCAAAACATAAACAATAGTTGCTAACTACAACAAAAACTGAAGACAACTAGAGCACTCCTTCTACAATGGTAGCACACAAGAGAGAGAGTATCCATATCCACAGAATAAGTTCCATACACAACTGTAACAATTGTATCTACACTACTCTCCCAAACTTGCACCATACTTAGCAATAATATCACCAGGAGTTTCACGAAGAGAATAACTTAGAGAATCACCAAGAAAATCACTTGATAGCGCTAGAGAGTTACCAAGACCAAGAGATGAACATACACTCTTATTCTTCCTTGTAGCTACCATTGTAGCTGCAATTGCAACTCTCCACAAGACTTGCACTCTAAATGGGTATCAAAATGAGCTAAAACATCCTCTATTTATATTAAGTTGTCGAGTGACTTTTATGGCTGGGCCAACCTACCTTTCTGGTAATTATTTTTTTTGTTTATATTTTTGCTGTGGAGCTGACCTTTATTTTTGGAAGATAATATTCTAATATTATTTATTCTTCTAGGCCTACTTGTCTTCTAGGGTTTCCACACATATGTTTAATGGTTAATTTTGTTCTAGAATATTCTATTGTAAGTCATAGGTTATAAGTGGAGGTTAATACCTCCTGTAGCTACCAAAACATCAACAATATTCACCCTGTCTACTCATGCAAAACCCTTTCTAGTATGAAACCCTCTAGATATGATTATTATACAGTTGAAGAAACAACATAATTTCTCTAATCTAATCAATATTGTGGCTGATTCTTCCAAATTCATCTACCTTACAACTACTCCATGTCTATCTATCATTTCTTGTTGGATGATCAGATCAATCAATCGTTCATTGGATTAATTCATTTTCATCATAGTAGAGCCATTTCTATGTCCTTCATCGATTCATGATAGCAAATAAAATATTGTGTGATGTGGATCTATGGAAAAAATATTACAACAACATGTTTAGGATTTCCAACAACTCTAGATGATGAGATGCCCTCTTATTCTATCAAAATCGCCTTCAAATAAAATCCCTACATCTTCCTTCAACACCAAGAGTTTCATCTCAACCAAGATATTACATTTCTATGGAGTGTCGATATAGAAGCAACATCCATCATAGATATGACCCACCTCTACAATGATGTTTCCTTTCGAAAGTGAATTATGTATGGTCTATTTTTATTACCATTGACCTTAGCTCTAGGATTTATAATTGGTGAGAAATTCTCATTCAAATTTATTGGTGCAACTATGTTTCTCTCTATAAGTTATCTCCTTCAACATCATAACACAAATCATGTTATCGCACGGCCTTGAGCACTATAAATTATCATAGATTCTCATCTATCTCTTGGATGATTGCATTTCTTTCTAGTTTACCTCTAAAATGATTTTTGGTATGTAACATGTTGTCATCACATCCTTGGAACAGGTGGTGCATCGAGTGCAGAAGTCCTCTAGTAACATAGAAGGTGCTTGCCAATTAGAATCAAATTAATTTCAAACTTCATTGTATAATTTGAATGGTGTTATTTAAAAATAGTGGTTATTATCATTAATTAATCATACAATAGTGGTTTCTTGTTAGGATATATTAACGAATTAATACTATTTAAATATGACTAACAATGATCATTCTTAACATAAAATTTATTCAACACCTAAAATGATTACAAAATAAACATATATTCTTTTACATGCTTAAAAAATATAGGTTTTTTGGGGGACTTTATAATTCTGTAATATGTATAGGGTAGATACATCTTAACAACGAAATAAAGATGAACATATAACTATAAATCAAAGTGAGAATTTGGATGAATCTATTTTAAAATGATCATTTTTTTTTCCTTTTTCATTTTACTTTATTAACTTTATTCATTGACCAACATTGTCATGATACAAGGCATGAGAGTACAACAAATGTAACGACACCTTATTCTTACCTTCCTTGATCTTAAATCTACTAAATCCTTAGAAGTATAAAATAATTGACATTTAATATTTAAGTATTTAAAATATGTGGTTTTAATTAAGAAATAGATTTGATACTTATAGATGTTATATCTTACAAAAACCTATTAATCCTTAAATCATATAAAAAAAATTAATTATAGATCAAGATAAGGTTAATATGGATCTATTATGTCAATGCCCTTGTTTTTCATTTTATTTTATTAAATTTATGTTCATGGACCCACATTGTCATGGAACAAATCTCTTATATACTGAATTTTGATAGCTAATGTCTCTTTTATTAATATAATAAATAAGGATAGAGTTAATATGTGGACAAACTTAACTTTCTAGTATTTTTTTTTTATTTTTTATTTTGTGAAGAAAAACTTTAAAACAAGGTCAATTTTGGCCACATATTAACTTACTCCAACAAATAAATCAAGAAGATATCTAGTTGGCCTAGCTCCATACTATACAACCCCTTGTTCACTCCCTCCAATAAATGAAGTTATGACCTTTTAACCATGTATTCGTTTAAGTGGTTTCTTTAGCCTTATGGTTTACAATGGTGGTTTAAAGTTTCAATCTTGGGCTTGGATAACTAGTGCATCCTTTTGTTAGTGCAATAAATAAATGACACAACCAACAAGAAGATTTCTCTACAAATTCAATACACAAAACCTCGAAAGCATCATTTAAGGTACTTTGATAAATGAATTATACAAATAACAAGAAAATTTGTCATGCTCTCTGAGCTCCATAGGATAACAACTCATCCACTTCCTATACAAAAGAAAATTATGGCCTCTTATTCCATATTATTTTTTCAAGTGGTTTCTTTAACTTTATGGTTTATAATGGTTGTTTAAGGCTTCTATAAACCACACAAGTAACTCATAACTCATCTTTTTATTAATCCAATAAATAAATTGTTACCAATCAAATAGTTGAGCCAAGGGGGTCCCTTGTGCCACAAACAAGGGAATCTCATTATTATTATTATTATTATTATTATTATAAATGAAATATAATCTTTTATGAATAATATTTGTTAAGTGATTTTTTTAATTTTATACTCTTGGACACATCTACCACACTTAGAGGGGGGGGTGAATGAGTGTGGGGATCTTTTTCCCAAAACTTCCCTCTTACACAAAACTCATTAGTTGCCATTCGACATTTACTCATTACTCATTGATTTCATTAATAATCAGTTAGATGTGAATACATATCACCAACATATATCAACAATATATCATCAGCAGATCATCTCCATAAGGAACACAAGGAACACAAAATGTATGTACAATTTTTCTTTTTAGTATGGACTTCAATCCGGGGGTTTTTCAGCAACAACTGAATAGAGTACAACTCTACAAGATCACCAGCTCTATATGAAAGACTCATCTTACATTCTCAGCACCAACTGAGATGAGGCAACAATCCTCAATAGATATCAATCTGTACCATAAACAAGAGCATCAACCATGCACCAATCTATGCCAAACAACCTGTAATCAACCTGTACCATAAACAAGTGCATCCAACCATGTACCAAGTATATACCAATCATGTGTCAACTACTCATCAACAATGACTCATCAATATGTACCAAAATCATCAACTATACACCTCATGTA
>ML790342.1:301960-358819 GCA_009831015.1 Picea engelmannii | reverse complement strand
TGTCACTTCTCTTTATTATTTAAATAATCCACCTTGACTTTGTCACTTTAATTTATCATTTAAATAATGATTTCTTCTTTTAGGTCACTTTGACTTCTTTGACCTTGGGGGCTTCAAGCCTTCATGTGGGGGTTCTTCATCTTAGTAAGGCCATAACTCTCAAACGATGAGAAATTATGTGACATTCCACATACCACCAGAAATGGCATGACAAGCACTATCCATTTAGGATAGTTTCACCAACAATTTCCTTGATCTTCATCTCGTTATTCCTCATACAAGCATGGGTCCTCCAACCATTATTCTAGGATAATTCAATCCGCAAAGCGTCTTCCCGTGAGGGCTTTCACCATAAGGGGACCACTTTGGAGTTCATCCATTTGTGCACCTTATCAATCATGATAATACAATAATGAGTCATCTATACATTTTTCCAACAATGTATCATATACCACTGAAACTACATCAATCCATCTTCATCATGTATCAATGACAACTCATTGATCCATCTTCATCTATGCATTCTCATCAAGAACAATACATATTATATTACATCAATCATCAATCAATCAATCCTTTGACATCAACATCAATCAATAACATCAGTCAATCAAACCATTGACATCAATGACAACATGATCTAACATATACTTTGTAATAATTATTCAAGATTCTTATTAAATTGATATTTTTAAAATATTTGTTATATTATTTATTATTTATTATTATAATAAATGAAATCATCACCTCCATCCATCCATAGTATTTGTTTCAAATGGTTTATTTACCTGTCTATTGCTATATTTAATCGTGTTCTTATAAATTCAATATGAACAAATAGGAAATGGAATTATTCTATGTTTTTTTATCTGCCCAGGATTCTATTTCATCCTTTCCACAAAGTAGAGGCACATTTAAACCCTAAAATCAGATTCTTCTCATGAGTTTTGGGTTCGAGTTGTGGCTCAGCTTATTTTCCTTAGTTTTGGGTTAGAGTTGTGCTTGTAAAAGCCAGATAATTGAAAGAGGAGATATTGAAGCCGTTGCCAATTGAACGCGTATGTAGGTTTTGTAGCCCGGAATGGAATGCCCTCTTTTCATCAATCCGATTCATAACTACCCAATGGGCTGATTCATAACTACCGAGGTTGGTTCTGTGATTTTTCTGATGCACTGTACTTGATTAAAACGGAACTGTAACAATTCCCATTTTCTATTCGTTATGAGGAATATATGTGAAGGAAATCTGTATATATATATAAATGTAATACATCTATTGGAATATCCTTACCTATCTGATAAATTATAGTCATTTGTTGTGGAAAATGAAGACCTTTCGTAGTTATAATCTATCGGGTGTTGCGAAGTTCATAATAAACATCCAGACTCTAGAAAAATGTTTCTCGTGTGAGTAAAATGCTAGATGGATGCACTTGTAATTTATATTTCTATAAGTAAGTAAGGAAATGAGGGAATTAACATAAATAGGGTGGGTCCTTGTTGTGGTTAAAACCCGAGGAAACCAAACTCAAATCCCTCGGAACCTCAATTATAATTACCAAACTCTGAGGGAATGATATTCTTATTCTTGTATTTACTTAGATGTATAGATCTAGTACTATTGATGTTTAATGCATTGATTAGAAGAGACTCTAAGTGAACATAATAGGAGTTACATTTTTCAGAAACTGTTACCCTATTGTACCCCTTTTATAGATTATATGCATATAAAACTCAGAAGTTAGATTTTTTTTTGGAATTTTGATAGGTAAACAGATATTCAATCCTTCTACACCTACTGTTTCATAGAACGAAGGTAAAAATACTAGTACAAGGCAAAAATATTAGAATTATGAAAATAATGTGAATTTCGACATTCAGGACTAGTTGGTTACATTTTTGCGAGGTTCCCTTGCTTTTCCAAATCCTGAAACCCCGAATCCCAAAATCCTGAGGTGTTGGTCCCACACCCTTTCTCCTTTCGGAATTCGGGTGTTGTTATGTGTTGTTGTTTGTCATTTGAAACCCCGAAACCCCTAATCCCAAAATCCTGAAGTGTTAGTCCCACATTCTTTCATCTTTTCGAAATTTGGTAGTGGTTGTGTATTGTTGTTTGGCATTTGAAACCTCGA
Source organism: Picea engelmannii (assembly GCA_009831015.1). Classification (NCBI taxonomy): domain Eukaryota; kingdom Viridiplantae; phylum Streptophyta; class Pinopsida; order Pinales; family Pinaceae; genus Picea; species Picea engelmannii. Next base: position 356,687 of record ML790342.1, on the reverse strand, counting down.
AACCCCGAATCCCAAAATGTTGAAGTGTTAGTCCCACATTCTTTCACCCTTTCGGAATTTGGGAGTGGTTGTGTGTTGTTGTTTGGTTTTTGAAACCCCAAACCCCAAAATCCCGAAATGTTAGTTCCTTTCTTTTTTGCAATTCGGGAAATGTTGTATGTTGGATATTTGGCTATGAAAACCATGAAACCACAAAACCCCGAATCCTTAAATTCCAAAAATTGTTAGTTCCACCTTCCTTTATTTTTTTCGCAATATCGAGAATTGTTTTTGTTTGATGTTTTGGATTTTTAAGTCGCGGGATATCGAACTCCGAAATCCCAAAATAATGGTCACTTTTGTGATTTCAGGAGTTGTTGCATGTGGATGTTTAGCTTCTATACTCGCGAAATCCCGAACTCCGAAATCCAGAAATGTTTGTCACTTTTGGCGATTTCGGGAGTTGTTGTGTGTAGATGTTTGGGTGTTATACTAGTGAAACCCTGAACTCCGAAATCTTGAAATGTTGGTCACCTTTCGCAATTTCGGGAGTTGTTGTGTGTCGATGTTGGGTTGTTGTACTCGCGAAGACCCCGAAACCCCCGAAGTGTTGGGCCGACAGTCTCTCCATATTTTAGATCTTCGACAATTAGCGTGGTCTGTTGTGTTGTTCGGCATTAATAATCGTCGAAACCTGATTAACCTCCATTTTCCACAAAAACTGTAGTAACATGGTAGGAATGTTTGTTATAGGAACAACTCTAGTAGTGTAATGAATGGACCAGTAAAAGAACATTGGAGAGTCTTCATTCTGAATAGAGGTATGGAAGTAACATACCGTATTACAAGTCGTTTGTATTGAAAATATATGGTATGTAAGGATTTGGCCATAAAATCCCAAAGTTACTTGTATTGTTAAGACTTTGGTAGTGTTATAGGTACAAACAGATAGAAAAGCAATTATAAATTACAGGTTTTTAGATAAACATTGAAGTGTTGAGTAAACACTTTTGTTAGGAAACTTTAAGTTGAATGGTAAGGACAGCCGACGACAGTGAGGATTCTAACAAACTTTTAGACTCAAGCCTTATAATAGAAAGCTTACTTGCTTGAAATCTCAAAACTTTTCATGGATAAATGTACAAACAAATTTTTTGTGTGTGTTACAGTTTTTTAGGTACATTACATTTGGAAAGAGTTACCTGGTTATATTTGTTGGGAGATTTGGAAACACATGAATATGATTATATTTGAAGATCATAATCTTTCTCTAGCAAGGGTTTGCAATAGAATTTACAAGACTTGGGAGAAAACAAAAAAATACAACTCATCAACAACGTAGAATTACTAGGCCTTCCCTTTTTTATTGGAATCTTGTGGTGAGTTTCTTTGATGGAGTGTCACAATGTGAGGGCTCAAAATGCCATGGAAGAGATATTTTAAAGTGTCTAGAGTTGGTCTTTCACAATCTTAGGGTAAATTGTAGTTATGGAACTAAGGGGTGAACTATTAGCAATTTGGAACATATTCTTTTTTGCTCACTATAAACGACTAAATTTTTAAAATTGATTAGTGACTCAAAGGTAATAATTGACTGGTTTTCTTTTTTTTCAAAAAAATCTAGAGGTAACTCACTACAAGTTTGGATATCAAAAATTCGACAATTGAGTGCAAAGTTCCATATTTTGAAAGCACAACATATTTACAGGAAATACAACAAGAAAGTTGATTAGTTGTCCAAGCACTATTTATAGCTGAAAAAAAGTGTGATATATTATGCAAAAGTAACAAGAATCCATATAGAGCCTTTTAAAAGATTAACATTTATATAACATTTTTAGGGAAACATATGAAGTTTATGTTCCTTTTGTAAACAACCACATTTAAAAAATGGCTTTGTTGTTTTTGATTTTTTACTACTATCGTACTTAACATGTTTTGACTATACAAAGAATTTGCAATTCTGGAAATAAAATCACTAGATACATATTTTGTAAAACACTTAATTTTATTTACTAATATATATTTTTTTTTGCTATTTGAAAAACAACTTGTTGGCAAAGCTTTCAACTGATCCATTCATTCTTATTCATCAAATCAAATCTGAGCATTGAAAGTCAAGTGTTACACAAACAAATAAATGTGGAAATGTTCTTATCTCCAATATTTGTATGTTAAATGATTTATTTCTATATAACATTTATATATTAAATGATTTCTTTAATAACATTTATATATTAAATGATTTATTTCCAAACAAGTGCATGGCAGTTTAGTCTTGCCAGGCAGGTCTATAAATGGGAATAATAAGTTTCCATGCAGGTCTGGAAATGGAATAATTGGCATGATTATAAATGTAATTGAATGACTCACCTGGTGACTGAAGCTTCTGCGATGTGCGTTTTCTTTGTTTGTGTTTTCGTTTTATTTTATTATTGTTGTTTATGAGGCTATACTCAAATTGAGGATGTAATTTAAAAAATAAGAATTATATATTATAAACGAAATCGGCTCACTTTTGCGATCACCAAGGTAGTACTGAGGATTGCGATCACCAAGGTAGTACTGAGGATTGTTGTTCGATATCCAACATATAATCTTCACCAATTTCCAGCAACATTTTCACAGCATTCGCCAACAACGTTTTCTCGGATGTCTCTCTGTGTATGACAGATATCTCAACTGGGTTTATAGAATGCTTGGAGTTGACTAAGTTATGAACATGAAATTTTTGTTTCAAGCGTCACAAACGTGTTTCCTAAAAAACAATATTTCTTTTTAAGAGAAAGGAACATTATTGTGTTTATATTAATGGTGGTCTACCTAGTGCATAATGGTCCTCGTTGATTTATGTTATCAATTCAATTTAACGCTTGGAGTGGGCTATGTTATTGACTATAAAAACAAAAAGTTTGAAGGATAAAAAAATTGCATGGTCGAATATAATCGGTCCAGCTTCATTCCCATTTATAATGTAGAAAATAGAGAAGCTGAAGTCGAAGCCATTTATGAAATAGTGTGTTGGTCCATGCTAAGCGCGAAGGGTACCAGCCTCTTATGAGCGATAGTTTTGAAACTATAGGTAATGCAGGCGGTATGGGCCTCAACACCATAGATAGAGTTCAGGTTAGAAGACATGTTAGACAACCCCAACCATATTCATCGAATCAATATAGCAAACAAAAGTAAATATTATATATTTTATTAAATCTTTAAACTAGTTATCAAACAACGTGTATCAAACAACGTGCCAATTAAGTCATCAAACAAAGTGACCATGATTTTCTATTCCCAGTGACCATGATATTCCCAGTGACCATGATTTTCTACGTCCTTGTGGAAAAGCAGAAGGCCCAACAAGGACTTCGACAGTCCCGCTCGCACAGAACCAACCATGGCGTTTTATTTGAAGGGAAATCAGCCCATTCGGTAGTTATGAATCGGGTTGATGAAAAGAGAGCATTCCATTCCTGGCAAACGGGGCGAGACCCACATAGACATTCAACTGGCAACCTTTTCAGTATTACCTCTTTCAAATGATCCGGCAACTCAGAAAATAATCTAACCTCTCGCTTTTTCATAAACTGTAACTCGAAACCAAAACTCCTTTTTCATAAACTGTAACTCGAAACCAAAACTCAGGTGAAGAATCTGACCAACAAGTGGAATCCAAAACTAACAAGGAGAAGCTGATTTTAGGGTTTAAATGTACCTACTACTTAACCTTCACAAAGGAATATTCCATTTCCTTTGTCAAGGCTAAGTTTTCCATTTCCTCATATTGAATTTATAAGACCAAGATGAAGTATAGCAATAAACATGAAAAACAAATTATTTGAATAAATGGTATGGACGGAGAGGTTATTATTTCATTTATTATTTAAAAAGTAATTAATGGAAATTTTAAAAATACTGATTTAATAATTTATTATCAATTTTAAATAATTATTACAAATTATAAACTTTAATAAATTATTTAACAAATATTACATGATAAAAGGTTATATTTTATTTATTATAAAAAAATTATTTAACAAATATTATAGGATAAAAGGTTCTATTTCAATTATTATAAAAAGTAAATGAGAAGTTGGTCTAACTTAAATCATAAAAATTTTCTCATTGTGCAATTTTTTTATTGCATTAGTAAAAAGATAAGTTAGGAGTTACTTGTGTGGTTTATAGAAACCTTAAACCATCGTTATAAACCATAAAGTTAAAGAAATAACTTTAAAAAATACTATAGAATAAGAGGCTATAATTTTTTTATTTAGGTGTTGTTCCTTTTCATGGAAATTCGGCAATATAAATCTGCACAAAATCACAACTTTATGTTTATTAAATTGCATTTTTTAATACAAAAATGGATATGATTTTAAGAATGTAAATTTATTTTAAAATGTAGAAAAGTCAAGAGGTACACATACCCTACCGGTTTTGGATTTGAACATGTCACCTCCAAGGATGAAACACATGTTCTCAACAATTAGACCCACTGAGGTGTATATACCCTATACATAATATAGAATTAGAAATTTTGATTTCTCAAGAAAACCTATAATTGTTCAATTTCTAAAAGAGTTTATGTTTATTTTGCAATCATTTTAGGTGTTGAATAAACTTAAAGTTAAGAATAATCTATGTTAGCCATATTTCGATATTATTAATTGGTTAATGTATCCTAACAAGAAACCACTATAGTATAATTAATTAATCGCAATAACCATCGTATTTAAATAACAACATTCAAATTATACAATCAAGTTTCAAAGTAACTTGATTCTAATTGGAAACCACCGATCAGGTGGATATCGGTGGCCACCTACCTATTCCAATTAGCTCACATACAACTTTCATCTTGGAAGTTTCATTTTTTGTCTTCGTAGTTTTTTTCTAGGTTTTTGGGTCCTAAACTTCTTGGGTTGTTTTGTGTCCCTAACAATTTTTTTGGGGCTCGCCATAGTCACGTTGTAAACAAAGTCAGAGCATGATGAAAACATGCTTATTATTCGGACATACCTTTCCAATGGGTTATCGTGCACCTAAAATAGAGATCGTATGCAAAAGTTACAACCCCGAGAAGTTGATGTACCAACTTAACCCATTGCAGCCCACATCACTTTTGGCGCTTCATCTCCTAGGGTTAGGTTTTTGGATTTATATGTTTTTCTCATTACATCTTGATGCTAAACAAGGCCTCGAGGCCTCATTGTAATGTGTTCAAACGAATGAGTAGCCACCACATCTCTTCTCAGAGATTATCTACCACCATTCGAGCAAGATTGTTCATTATGCATTCTTAGAGTTTCAACATATTTTTTTATTGAATATAAGTAAAGTTTTATTGTATCTTTGTTATTGTTCACTATGTATTTGTGCTAATATTATAGATATGTATTTGATTTCGTTCCACTCATAAATTTGGATCAATGGTATTAGAGCAATCGACTCCTTGTCGTTCTTAGTGCATGTCCCGGACAAGAACAGGGTATAGACAGTTGTGTCTCAATCTTGCTTCTCTTCAAGAAAATTGCTCTCACATGCCCAAACAACCTTCCATGGAGGGAGAAAAGAAAGACGATGGGACAAGACATCCTTTCAAAATGTTGCTCGAGGAAGACCTCGAGTGAAAAATGAATGAGATGATGGATAACTTTCAAAAAATCCTTCGACAACTGCCAACAAGTGACATATCTTCCTCAAGTGAAGGCCCTACCCCCTTCAAGGTACAAATAAACTTTTATATTCCTATATTTGAAGGTGAGATAGATGTAGATGTTGTAGACAAATGGTTAAATCTGCTAGAACGGTATTTTTCTGTCCATAACTTTTCAGATAGAGAAAATATTACATTTGTGCTCCTTAAGGTCATTCCCCATGTAAAAGATTGGTGGGAAACTTTTTGTGAGAAAAAGGAAACAGATGAATCTCCATTATTTGCAGTTGCACCCACCTAGGGTTTGTTCAGGGATGTTATTAAGGAACAATACTACCTTGTTGGAAGTCATGACGACTTATATACAAAATGAACCACACTGTGGAAGGAAAGGAACCAAAAACTGTCAAAGTTCACAAATGTCTTCCATACCTTGCGCACAAGGATATATGTCAGAGAAACTGAGTGACATATAGTGCTCAAGTACCACGGGGTTTTGCATAGATACATCTATACAAAAATGTAGTTTTTGGACATGTCATCCTTGGTTGCATCCTATCAATATGTTGTCAAAATTGAGCAAAAACTTAAAAAAAAGACACATAAATTTGGGTCTTGGAACCCCTCATAGAAGAAGCAGGGAAAGGGTATCCTCAACCCACAAAACTAAGGGAAGAGAAAGGATGGATAGCCTCAGGACAACTAGTATAATCTAGAAATAAAGAAAGACAATGAGAAGATTAAGAAAAACACTTGGAAGTGGTGTGAGTTCCATAAGTGCCCCTCGCATAACACCGTTAATGCCACTCAAAGAAGTAATTGGTGGTTGAGGTGAAATACCATAAATTAGATGTGGGTTTCGACTCTGAGATAGAACTAGAAAAAATGAGACAAAGAATTGATGCAGAACCCAGTGCCATCATTGCTACCACCAATATCAAGCCCGGTGAACCTGATGAACAAGAGGAAGGAGATAACCTTTTTCATTCAAAAATTGTGGTAAAGGGTACTATGTTTCACTTCATCATTAATAGTGGTATCCAAAAGAACCTCATCTCAGCGGAGGTCATCAAGTAGTTAGCGCTGCCAAAAACACAACACCCACAATTGTACACCATTGGATGTCTCCACCAAGGAAGTGATCTCCATGTCAACCAACAAATCCTTCTATTCTACGACATCAATACTTTCAAAGATGATGTATTGTGTGATGTCTCCCCCCTTGAATTTTGTGATTTTCTTTTGGTCCAACCTTATTTATGGAAACTTCATGTGGTATATGAGTCTAGACCTTGCGTTGTTATTATTTCTTTGGACAAGAAATTATATAGGATACCTGAGGTAGTACCACCTACTTCCATTTCCTTTATCCATGCCAAGCAATGTAGGAAGGTCAACTCTTAGACAGGGAAGTTTGACTTCTTCATGATTCATGCTCAAAATGAGTGGGAGGTCACAGCCACATCCATGGCCTCCACAATAGGTCCCTCCACACAGTAGAAGAAAGTGGATAAGGTCATGGAAGAATACAAAGACATGTTCTCCTCACCCACTATGGTACCTATGCATTGTCAAGTCAAGCATTCAATCGATCTGGCCCACGACACATTGCTACCCAATGGGTCAGTCCATCACTACTCTCTATTATAAAATGAGGAAATAGAGCACTAGATCCAAGATATGATAAAAAAGGGTCACATCTGACCAATCTCATCACCTTGTGGAAGAGCAATCGTGCTTATGCAAAAGAAATACAGGACTAGGTGACTGTACATCGATTATCGGTCCCTAAGTAAAATCACAGTTAGGAACTAGTACCCAATTCCATGAATCGATGATCTCCTTGATCAAGTCAAGGTGGCCAAATACTTCAGTAATATTGATCTAAGTTTAGGCTACTACTAGGTCCCAATAGAGAATATCGATGGATGGAAGATTGCCTTCAAGTCTAAATATGATCTTTTTGAATGGCTGGTGATGCCCTTTGGCTTGAAGAATGCTCCAACAAATTTCATGAGGATGATAGATGATATATTGAACCCTTTCACCAATTCCTTTGTGGAGGTGTATTTGGATGACATCCTCATCTTCAACAAGAGTTGGGTAGAACACTTGCAACATATTCAATAAGTTCTCTACACTTTGCAGCAACACAAGTTATATGCAAATTTGGAAAAATGCTCCTTCAACATGGATAAGGTCCAATACCTAGGATACATTTTTGATAAGCATGAGGTGCACTTCATTCATGACTAAAAAACACCGACCACACTCATTGACCTTTGAATATTCTTATTCCTTTCTCATTTCTATGACAGGTTTTTGTTGGGATTCTCCCATATTGCATGGGCTCTTAGTCAAGTGACTAGAGGTGGTGGTAGGAAAAAGTTTGTGTGGGGCCTATCACAAAAAAAACCATTCGATAATTTGAATCATTTTCTATGCTCATCCCTAGTTCTCTCATTACTCAAACTCCAACAACCCTTTTAGATCAATACATATGCTTGAGATGATGTTGTGGGTGAAGTTCTCACTCAACATGGACATCTTGTGGCCTATCGTAGTGAAACAATATCAGATGTCATCCATAAGTAACCTACTTATGAAAAATAAATGTACTCCATTGTGCAAGTTTACCTCCAGTGGAGGCATTACATTCTCTAGAAGAAGAAAATTATACACATTGATCATAAGCCTCTACAGTTCATGAGAACACAAGGAAAATTGCAGAATGACCATCATCAGAAGTGGTCCACATACTTGCAACAAATCCATCTCAATATCTAGTATAAGATTGGAAGCACGAACCACTTTGTTGATTTCCTAAGTTGACCTCCAGTTGCAATGATCACCATGATGTTGAAGTCTTGCAACCAAGAGACCTCTGGATGGCCCCAACTCTATGATATATATCCCGAAATTCCCACTACCTAGCATATGTTGGGAAAAAACACAACTTTTACTGATTTTCATCTTTAGGATGGGTTGTTGTACCATATGAGCCATCTCTATGTCCCATCAAGTGAGTGAGAGAAGTTGATTTTGGAAGATCACTTGTGGCATCCCCATATTTTTGAAATTTAAAATTGCTGGAAATTTATTCTTTTTTTGGTAAATTCGAATTTGGAATTTTTTTCCCATTTATGGAAAAAATGAATTTCGAATTTGGTAATTGTAATTAATTATTTTGACTGTTGGGAAGAGAACTTATTAGACCCAACTAACTATTTGACTATGACACTTGTATGGAAACATAATATTTTATATGCATTGCAGGAGGACAAATGGAACGACCATGTTAAATTTAGCTGACCATGACTCCATGAGTGGGGAACATGTTGGAACTACCTCTGGGCTAATTATTACAAACGGAAAATCAATGATTTGGGCATTGGCAGCCCCTGAAAATCATGGATTTAGAAAGCTTTGAAAATTCCCAAGGGAGGAAAAAAGACCTGGGAAAAATTGATAAATAGCATATGTGAGGAGGCAGGACGCTGCCAAGTATGTTTGGGGAAAGAGACAAATGGAATTTTTTTCTTGTTGTTATGAATACTACTGAGTGAGTGTGATGCAACAGGAACCTGTTGGAATTAAAGGACATTGTTGAGGAGGAGTTTTCCAAGTTCTCCCTCATGGGTTCATGGTCAGGCTAGGGGGTGAATTGGGAAAGTGATTTTGGTTGCCCTGTTCTTTGGTTGGGAGGAACATGGCTCTTCCCTTTATCTTCTTGCGGATTGGTTCAGATATGTTAAATCTTCTCCTTTTGCGTTCTAAATGATTTTGTATATCTAATATCACGTATCTATTCATGTTAAGTTGAAATAATTTCCATGGATGACATATGTTCGTTGTATGAAGTTTATAATCAAAGACCAATTCTGGAACAGTTCCTCCTGAACACTAAAATTTTAGGAAAAATCCATCCTGGTGTAAATGAACTCAAAGGAACAGATCTGTCTGCAAATGTATGTGTATTTCTGTAGTTGAAATTTTAGATTGACCTATCTGTGAATAATTGAGGTTGAGCAAGTCTTTCCACATATTTTTATAGGCTTATATATATATATATATTTATATATGATATACATCGATATGGTTGTAGTTATTTCCATGTATAGGGTTTTATTAAACGGATATCCATTGGTTGCATTAGAAACCCCACTTATACAGAGGTTCATTGTCATAGTACTAGAGCAAACAAATGATGCCAATAGGTAACCCTCTACCTCTGATATAAAGAAAATTATTAAATCGAAGAGTCTGAAACTCTCCTTAAATGATTTGATTATTCCTTGTTTTGGAGGTTTGCTCTGCGATTATGATTTTTCTATTATTGAGTTGTAAACTCATTTTATTTCTTGATAAATTCATTTTTTGAGAAAACACAATAATTATTTTTTTTTACCAATTACGAACCGAGTCATTTATTTATTCTGAGTTTATTTGTTGGAGCATGATTTTAAAAGGAGATTAAATGAAAAATTGATATTTCGGCATTTGGGACTTGCTTGTTACATATATGTGGAGTTCATTTGCTTTACCAAATACTGAAACCTGAAATTGTTGGGCCCACACCCTAATCTCATTTCACAGTTTGGATTTTCTTATTTCATTTTGTTTGTGCATCAGGTGTTTGTAAACCCCAAAATTCTGAACCTCGAAACCCCGAAGTGTTGGTCCCACTTTCCTTTCACATTTTTGAAATTCGGGAGTTGTTCTATGCTGGTGTTTGGCATTTGAAATAGCGAAACCCTGAACCCTGAAACCCTAAAGTGTTGGGCCCACAATATTTCCGCATTTCATGATTCGGCAATAGTGTGGTCTTTGTTTTGTTGTGTTCATCGTTTGTAATCACCAAAACCCGATTGACCTCTGTTTTTCACAAAACTATAGGAACATAGTAGGAATTATTTGTTATAGGAACAACTCTAATACTGTAATGAATGGACTGGTTGAAACGATGGAGGATCTTCATCCGCAATAGAGGTAGAATAGAAATAACAAATCAAATTACAAGTCATTGTATACAGGGCATGACAAGTACATAAATTATTGTATATGAAAGTATTAAACTAGTTAAGAAGATTTTTAGCACAATTTTTTCTAAGAGTTTTGCTTGCCATGAGGTCATACACCTTTAAGTATTCAAAATTTCGTAATTAGACTATTGTTTAATGGCATAAACCATAGAGAACAAGATGGGATCCTTGGCGTTAACTATGCTTGATGTGTAAGCTACGGGTGTGTAAGAATGAGACCCAAGTTAGGTAGATATACTTGCATGTTTATATTTTCTGTAAGTAAAGATGCAGGACCGTACCACGTAACTGAGCTTTCCAATTATTAAACCAGAATCAAGATGAAACTATACCTATGACGGTGCATCGCTCTATATATATTTAGGGAAAGCTACAAGTATGTACATACTTATAGGTGAAAATAAGTACATATGTTAATGGACAGTTAAAGTGAATTCCCTACAGTAAGAATGATAATATACGCCTTTATACACACACACAATAGATAGTCAAAATACCTACTATTCTAGCTTTCTTGAAGATCCAACGTTGTAATTAAAGGCATATTTAAATGTGCAGGAATGATTACTTTGACAATCCCAGACCCCTTGTCCTTCCAACTCCCGGTCGTCGAAATGCCAAAAAGGGATTAATGGTTTTGGATCATCGTTAGCCTCTGTCCACATGACCACCACTCTGTGACCATGCACTTAACATCAAAGCACTACCGTCTTTTCACGATTCAGGGAATCATGATGCAAGTGTTCTTCCTGTTCTAGGTCCTTCGAACTCCCGGACCCTAAAATGCTGAAATATCCCCCTTGAAAGATCAATGGTTCAGATTCCTCTTGAGCCGACGACCAGGATCCCACTGGATCGATGATCCACAACCTTTCAATATTTTCCACGAACTCCAAAATGGCGAAATTCAATGCCATAGAGTGTTGGAAGAAACTCGGCCTTAATCTCCTCACTGCTCTGCAAGATCCAATGACTCTCGCAATTTCGGCACTTCTCCCCGAAGTGTCTCCACCGTTCATTTCATTTGCTCTCCTGCATGACCTCTCAGAGGTTAAAATCTGTGTGCCTAGATCCTTTTGATCTAATGGCAGTTGTGCACAACCCTGAGCTTTATCTCTCTGAACTTCAAAGGTTCCTTCGACCTAAGTTCAGATATTGCCTATATACATATAAGTATGTTGTAGTAGTTTGAGAGTTAAGGGAAGGTATAGAATTATGGACATAATTTATCCACATAAGATTTTATGTTCGAAGTAAACTAGACTAGTGTAATAATGTCATTATGGATAGAAATGAATCTTACCTTGTCTTAAATTCTAAACTTAAACGAAATTGAATTATGTCATAGAATTTTTTTTTATGGTGAATTTGGGGTACATTACATATGGTATCAGAGCGAAGCTACAACATTGGGCTTAAACAGGTCCACATTAGCTTCTTAATATTTATTCTGATTTATGTAAAACTAATAAATCTTATGGGTACAAATAGAAAGCCCTTTCTATTTTTGTAAATTATGGCAGCTCAGGAGGGTGAAGAAATTAGGATGGAAGGAAATACACAGCAAGGACCTCCCAGAGATCCAAGAAAGAACAGTGATGGAAGCTCACCCACACAGGTGTTGGAAACAATGGGGAATCTTATTGTTGAACTATAGTTTTTCAAGGTCGACAATGAAAAATTGAAGAAAGCATAGCAGGAACAACAAGATATAAATGAAGTCCTACTACGTAGTATAGTAACCAAGAAAATCCCAAAAGACGATAACCATTATGAAGAATTCAACAAATGGGCCTCCAAGAATTCAGGATCGAAAACAGAAAAAGGAGACAATTCATCTGAAGGGACACCTTCAGCTGAACACAAAACTATACCAGACAGAAAAAGAAAACAAGTAGACCACCTTGAAGAAGAATTTAAAAAGATTAAACCAGCTACCTTTGATGGAGAATCCAGGGTAGGAGAAGAAGTTGAGGCATGGTTGTTGGACATAAAAAAAAACTTCCAGATCTACAACTATTCCAGCAACATGAAGGTCAGAATGGCCATCTACAATCTGAAGGGGAAGGTCAGCATTTGGTGGCAGGACTTGAAATTGGCTAAGGGCCTAAAGGAGAAACAGTTGGAATGGTCCCACTTTAAGAAGTATTTCAAGAAACAATACCTTTCTGAAAGCTATTATGAAAGGAAGATGAAAGAATTTTATGAGTTACGACTCGGACAGATGATGATGGAGGACCTTATAAATAAATTTCTGGAACTACTAAGGTTCGTACCATACATCCGGGAGGATAAAGTAAAAATCCAATGATTTTTAAGTTGTTTACCACAGGCCTACCAAGACAAAATTGAGTTTGACAACTCCAAATCCTTGAGTGAGGTATTCAGGAAAGCACGAATGTGCTATGACCAGTATAAACAACGGGTAGAGTTTCCCATGACCTGGAAGGATAAAAAGCAAGATCAAATGAACCAGTGGAAGAAGGGATACCAGCCATCTCCTTATCAGAATGCAACAAAAAGTTTCCCAAGGAAGGATTTTCACTCCAATCATCTGAATATGCAAGGTAGTGGTAAACTGGTAAACCTAGGAACGAAGAAGTTTGGGGACAAATCCCGTGAGCCATTAAAGTGTTGGGAGTGTGGAGAGCCTCATCTAAGGAGGAATTGTCCATGTTTAACTTTAGCAAACAGAACTATTGTTCATAATCTGTAGGAAGCCTCAATAGTGGGAGACATGAACATAAGCCTACATCGGATAAATGCAGCCATAGATGGTCGACAAGATGACCACCAGTCCTCGGTGGTAGAAATTGAAGGTAAAATCAATGACACTCAAATTTTCGTTTTAATTGACCTTGGAGCTACATTAAGTTATATTACTCCTAATATAGTAGAGTCGAATAAAATTAAGAAACTAAAGCACACAAAATCATGGCTGGTACAACTAGCAATAGGTACTAAAAGGAAAATAGTTGACTTTATTTCTGATTTTGAGTTCAACTTAGGTGGTCAAAAGATAAGGACCAATCTGAACATCTTGCCACTACGATCTTATGATATGATTATCGGGATGGATTGGTTGGAACAACACAAATAAGTAATAGACTTTTATACAAAGATACTTAGCTATAAAGATTATTTTTGCACTGTTAGAACAACCCAAGGTATACCAAAACTTGTATCAGTCAGACAAGTTTCAGCGATGCAACTCAAGAAATGTATTAGAAAGGGATGTCAAGTTTATGCCATCCAAGTGACGAATCTATTAGAAAAAGAAGATAAGCCAAAGTTGTAAGACTTTGTTGTCCTACACGAATTCAGAGACATGTTTGTGGATGAGATACCAAAATTACCTCCTAGAAGGGAAATATACTTCTCCATAGACCTACTACTTGGTTCAGCCCCTATCTCAAAAGAACCTTACTGAATGAGTCGACCAAAACTGACAGAATTAAAAATTCAATTACAGGAATTGTTGGAAAAAGAGTATATCAAACCGAGTGTTTCACCATGGGGGGCACCAGTCCTCTTTGTGAGAAAAAAATATGGTACTCTAAGACTATGTATCGATTATAGACAACTGAACAAAATGACCATTAAGAAAAAATACCCCTTACCAAGGATAGATGATCTTTTCGATCAAGTTGGTCGGGCCAATATCTTTTCAAAATTGGATTTACGATCTGGTTATCATCAAGTTAGGATAAAGGATGAGGACATAAAGAAAACTACTTCTCGAACAAAATATGGACACTATGAGTTGGTATTCATACCTTTTGGACTCACTAACTCACCAACCACATTTATGTGCTTGATGAACATCATTTTTAGTCAATACTTAAACAAGTTCATAGTAGTATTTATCGACGATATTCTGGTCTATTCTAAAATGGAGGAGGAACATGCTAAACACTTAAGAATAGTTTTGCAAACATTAAGGAAACACAAAAAATATGCAAAATTCGACAAATGTGACTTTTATAAAAAAGAAATACAATATTTAGGACATGTCATTTCCTCAAAAGGTATTTTTGTAGACCCGACAAAGATATAATCCATTATGGAATGACCAATACCTAAGGATGTGGCAGATATCCGGTCATTCATTGGAATCATCGGATAATATCGCAGATTTATAGAAGGGTTTTCCAAGATAGCCTACCCTATCGCGTCACTACAAAAGAAAGGAACCAATTTTAACTGGTCGCAAAAGTGTCCAGACAGCTTTAACAAGCTGAAAGAATTATTGACATCGACAACCATTTTGAAGGTAGCAGACCTAGATAAAGACTTCATAGTTTGTGTTGATGCAAGTAAAGAGGGACTAGGTGGTGTCCTAACTCAAGAAGGGCACGTGATTTGTTACGAGTCCGAAATATTAAAAGAACATGAGCGAAACTATGTCACTCGTGATTTAGAATTGGCAGCAGTAATACATGCCTTAAAAATGTGGCGACACTATATAATGGGAAGAAAATTCCTACTATTGATGGATAATATTGGGGTGAAATATTTTTTTAACCAACCAGATATTAATGCAAGACAAGAAAGGTGGCTAGCCTTCTTAAGAGAATTCGACTTCGAGGTCAGACATATCAAGGGTAAGGAAAAAGAAGTAGTAGATGCTTTAAGCAGAAGAGTCCATGGGTTATTTGGGATAAACATCAGCAGGGAAAAAAGTGAACTGGAATAAAGAATAACGACTGCAGGTATTAACGACGGAAATTGCACTAAGATAACGACATAATTACAAAACAGGACCGCCAACTCTGATAAATGAGATCTAAACATCGACAAGAAAGGATTATTATGACTTAGAAACTGACTTTACATACCAGATTCAACAGAATTGAAATCAACAATTTTGGACGAAGTCCATAACAAACCATATTTTGACCATCCAGGTTACCAGAAAACAATAAAATCACTTAGAAAACTATTTTTCTGGCCTAGTATGAAGGTAAAAACAACATAATACTTGGCTAGGTGCCAATATTGTCAGCAGGTTAAGGCTGAGCACCAACATCTAGTTGGTCTATTACAACCATTACCAATACCTGAATGGAAATGGGAGACTATATCACTGGACTTTATAAGAGGTTTTCCTAAAACTCAGAAATAGAATGATTCTATCATGGTTGTAATCGATAAACTCAGTAAGTATGCACACTTTATTCTTGTAAAGTCTACTTTTAAAGATATAAACATTAAAGAAATTTTTAGACTGCATGGTATTCCTAAAATGGTGATTTCAGATAGAGACGTAAAATTTACATCCTCTTTTTGGAAGGAATTGTTTGCAGGGCTAAAAACTAACTTGAATTTCAGTACAAGCTATCATTTACAAACAGATGGATAGACTGAAAGGACAAACCAAATCATAGAGGATATGCTTCGCATGTATGTAAGAACAAAACCAAGCAAGTGGGAAGGCTACCTGCACTTGGTAGAATTTCCATATAACAATGGGTACCAAACTTCGGCTAAGTTGAGCCCTTTCGAAAGACTGTATGGCAGAATGTGTATGACTCCAATTAGCTGGGATAACCTGGTTGACAGACTCATGATTGGACCAGATATGCTCCAATAAATGGAGAACATGGTAAGAAAGGTACAATAGAACTTGAAAGAAGCACAAGACAAACATAAGAGCTATGCAGATCAGAAAAGAAGACACTTGGAATTTCACGTAGGAGACCATGTTTATTTGAAGGTCAAAGCCTGAAAGATCTCGTTGAAGTTAGGGAATTGTGCCAAGATGGCAGCCAGGTTTTGTGGGCCCTTCGAGATACTAGCTCGAATTTGACTCGTAGCATATCAACTTGCACTTCCAACTAATCTAAGAATTCATAATGTATTTCATGTTTCATTGCTGAAAAAGTATATTCATGACCCTTCTCATAGGATTGATTAGATATTGGTGCAGGTGGAATCTAAAGACGAGTTCCAGGTGGAACCCTTGTGCATTCTGGACTGGAGAGAAATAACACTTCGGAACAGAGCCATCGCTCACATAAAGGTGCAATGAAAGCACTTTAGACCTAAGGAGGCCACTTGGGAGTTGGAGGGATATTTGCAAAAATATCATCCAATATTGTTCCAGGAAAGGAACGAACATTGAG
The DNA here is from genome assembly GCA_009831015.1 of Picea engelmannii. NCBI lineage: Eukaryota > Viridiplantae > Streptophyta > Pinopsida > Pinales > Pinaceae > Picea > Picea engelmannii. The sequence goes on along the minus strand of ML790342.1, from coordinate 339,885 downwards.
GAAAGTATTTTATTGAAGGGGAAAGGATGTGACATCCCCAAAAATAAAATATTTTTGAAATTTAAAATTGCTGGCAATTTATTCCATTTTTAGTAAATTCAAATTTGGAAAATTTTTGCCATTTATGGAAAAAATGAATTTTGAATTTGGTAATTGTAATTAATTATTTTGACAGTTGGGCAGAGACCTGATTAGACCCAACTAACTATTTGACTGTGACACTTGTATGGAAACAAAATATTTTATATTGATTGCAGGAGGACAAATGGAACAACCATGTTAAATTTAGCTAACCATGACTCCATGAGTGGGGAACATGTTGGAACTACCTCTAGGTTGATTATTACAAGTGGAAAATATGTGATTTGGCCATTGGCATCCTTTGAAAATTAGGGATTTAGAGATCTGTGATAATTCCCAAGGGAAGGAAAAAGACCTACGCAAAATTGATCAATAACATATGTGAGGAGGCAGGACGCTGCCAAGTATGCTGGGGGAAACAGACAAATGAATTTTTTTTCTTGCTATTATGAACACTACTGAGTGAGTTTGAGGCAAGAAGAACCTTCTAGAATTGAAGGACATTGTTGAGGAGGAGTTTTCAAAGTTCGCCCTCATGGGTTCATGGTCAGGCTAGGGGGTGAATTCGGAAAGTGATTTTGGTTGCCCTATTCATCTGTTATTGAGTTTTAAACTCATTGTTTTTCTTGATAAATTCATTTTTTGAGCAAACAAAGTAATTATATTTTTTTACCAATTACAAACCCGATCATTTATTTATTCCGATTTTATTTGTTGGAGCATGTGATTTTAAAAGGAGATTAAATGCAAAATTGAAATTTCGGCATTCAGGACTTGCTTGTTACATATATGCGGAGTTCCTTTTCTTTACCAAACACCGAAACCAAAAATTGTTGGGCCCACACCCTGGTCTCATTTCGCAATTTGGATTTTCTTATTTCATTTTGTTTGTGCATCAGGTGTTCGTAAACCCCAAAATTCCGAACCCCGAAACCCTAAAGTGTTGGTGCCACTTTCCTTTGATATTTTCGCAATTCGGGAGTTGTTGTGTGCTGGTGTTTGGGATTTGAAATCGTGAAACATCGAACCCCAAAACCCCGAAGTGCTAGGCCCACAGTCTTTCCACATTTCATGATTCGGCAGCAACATGGTCTTTATTTTGTTGTGTTCGGCATTTATAATCGTCGAAACCTGATTGACCTCTGTTTTTCACAAAACTGTAGGAACATAGTAGGAATTATTTGTTATAGGAACAACTCTAATACTGTAATGAATGGAATGGTATAAACGATGGAGGATCTTCATCCAGGATAGAGGTAGAATAGAAATAATAGATCATATTACAAGTCATTGTGTATAGGGCATGACAAGTACAAAAAATATTGTATATGAAAGTATTAAACTAATTAAGCAGATTTTTAGCGTGATTTTTTCTAAGAGTTCTGCTTTCCATGAGGTCATACATCTTTAAGTACTCAAAATTTCATAATTAGAGTATTGTTTAATGGCATAAACCGTAGAGAACAAGATGGGATACTTCGAGTGTGTAAGAATGAGACCTATGTTAGGTAGATATACTTGCATGTTTATATTTTATGTAAGTAAAGATGTAGGACCATAGCACGTAACTGAGCTTTCCAATTATTAAACCAGAATCAAGATGAAACTATACCTATAATGGTGCATCGCTCTATATATATTTAGAGAAAACTAGAGGTACGTACATACTTATAGGTGGAAATAAGTACAGATGTTAATGGAGAGTTAAAGCGAATTCCCTACAGTAAGAATGATAATATACGCCTTTATACGCGCATACATTAGACAGTCAAAATACCTACTGTTCTAGTAGTCATGAAGATCCAACCTTGCAATTAAAGACATATTTAAATGTGCAAGAATGATTACTTTGACAATCCCACACCCCTTGTCCTTCCAACTCCCGGTCGTTGAAATGTCGAAAAGGGCTTAACGGTTATGGATCGCCCTTAGCCTCCATCCACGTGACTACCACTCTGTGACCACACACTTAACATCAAATCACTACCATCTTTTCGCGATTCGGGGATCGTGATGCAAGCGCTCTTCCTGTTCTAGGTCCTTCGAACTCTCGAACCTTGAAATGTCGAAATCTCCCCCTTGAGAGATCAATGGTCCAGATTCCTCTTGAACCGATGACCACGATCCCACTAGATCGACGATCCACAACCTTTTGGGATTTTCTCTGAGCTACGAAATACCAAAATTCAACTCCTTAGAGTGTTGGAAGACACTCGACCTTAATCTCCTCGTTGCCCTGCAAGATCCAACGACTCTCGCAATTTTAGCACTTCTCCCCGAAGTGTCTCCACTGTTCATTTTAGCTACTCTCCTACGTGACCTCTCAGATGTTAAACTCTATGTGCCCAGATCCTTTTGATCTAACGACAGTTGTGCACAACCCTGAGCTTTAACTCTCTGAACCTCAAAGGTTCCTTCGACCTAAGTTTAGATATTGCCTATATACATATATGTATGTTGGAGTAGTTTGAAAGTTAAGGGAAGTGATAGAATTATGGACATAATTTATCCACATAATCTTTTCTGTTCAAAGTAAACTAGATTGGTGTAATAATGCCATTATGGAAAGAAATGAATCTTACCATCTCTTAAATTCTAAACTTAAACGAAATTGAATTATGTCATAGATTTATTTTTTTTATGGTGAATTTGGGGTACATTACATCACTACAGTCGGGTGGCATGACACTTCGACGTAGAAAAGATAGATAAAGTGTTGAAGGAACATTTCTATTGGTCGAAATTCGACAAGATTTCATCAAGTATATTAGGTCATACACTACTTGCGTTATTACCAAACTGATCATTAACAATGCATGTACACCCCTATGCCTACTCTCGAAAATACCTGGGAATCCATCTCGATGGACTACATGTTAGGCCTTCTATCAACCAAGAGGGGAAACAACTATGTTTTTATGGTGGTTGATCACTTTTCCAAAATGGCGATTATGGCTACCTATAATAAGAGCATAAGAGTGGAGGCCACTACCAAGATCTTCTTTGAATGAGTGTGGCTACATTTTGGGATACCAAAAGCTATCATCTTAGATTGGGATATTCAATTCCTCATCACATTCTATTCGAACCTCTAGTCATTGCTCGACACCAATATCACCAAATCCACTTCCTTCCACCCCCAGACAGATGGCCAAACCAAGGCTGTCAACAGGATGATCGTGCATATCTTGCGCATGTACAATTCTAAGCATCCACACACATGGGATGAGATTATAATATATGTTCAACATAGTTACAACAAATCCATACATATCTCAACTGAATAGAACCTCTTTCAGGTGGGGTTGGGATTTCATCCATTAGGTCTCATGGATGTTGCACTACCCCTTGGGTCTACCCAGGAAGAATCATCCCATGCTCACACTAAAGTAAAACAATCCACCTGGTTCATTGAAATAATACAACTCATTTGCCAACATGTTCAGGATATTTAAAAAAATTACAATGTCAAGTACAAGCAGTTCCATGATCAACATCGAGTGCCACATAATTTCTAGGTGGGAAATAAATTTTGGTTCCACTTTCAGAGTGAATTCCTTACAGAACCCCATCAAAATATTTGTCCACTCCATTATAGACCTTAAACCATCACCAAGGTTTTGGGTGACAATGATTTTGAGATCAACATTCCCCTCTTACTTGTCTTGTACCCAATTTTTAATGTGGACCTCCTTCTATTATCTCTTAAACTAGCACAATAAAAATTGTCATTTTTAGGTGATAGGGAGATGTCCAAAAAAATTATTTCTAAATTTTTTTTTAGGCTTGTTAGAGACTCTATTTTTTGTAAATAAACTTGGAACAAATATCGGATTTGATTTTGTTAAGCAAAAGAGAGAGTTTCAGGTTTCGGTGGTTTAGGCGAACCTATGAAGCGTTCATTAACCACCGAAGGCCTTGGATTTTGGTGGTTAAAAGGAAAAAATAAAGCCTAGTAAACCACCAAAAACGTATCAATGTGGAAAAAAGAAAGCCCATGCTTTCACACGATCTAGCTGTCAGCTAACACAATCATGAAGTTATAACCACCGAAAATTGATGAAATTGGTGAGGTAAGCTGGTATCATTACATCTGATCAGGGTTTTGATGCTTTGTAGTCCTTTCAAACTACCACTCGTCACTTCAAACGAAACCTCAGCATAACATAGAAATTTATGAGTTGATCTTCGGCTAACTATCTTGATGATTCATATAGCCTTTCATAACTTCAAGTCCTGAGAAGATATGATCAAAATGACTCTTCATTTAACTATATTTCAAATCCATTGATTTAGCAATCAAGTCTGAAGTTTTGTGCATTATATGGAATCCTATGATTTCGTTAATAAACCCGAGTTTGCAGTCAATTACCATTCTGTCATATGATGGAAGGAGGGTTGTTATAGGTAAGGAGGAATTTTTGGTAGATGAGGCGGCCATTACAGAGATCACCAGACTCCCTAGAATAGGTGATTGTTGGTTTAAGACAACTTTGCTAGAAAACATTGAATTTAGATCATATTTGTAGTCTCAACATAAGACCCTCATCTAGAAGAAAGACATACCAATGTCATTCCTCGAGCCAAAATGTGAGGCTCTATTGAAGGCCATTTTTGCATACATTACCTGTGAAGGAAGGTACAATAGGGTAATTTTCTATCACTTCAAATTGTTGAACCACTTCATAGGCAGGTCACCCATTAACCTACCTTTCTACCTTCACAAAGCACTCACAAAGATGGCCAGACAGGTCAAGGTGAAGCCTACCAAGGTGGATAACAGGCTGTCACACTAGGGGTTAATCACACTCATAGTTAAGGAATCCTTGAGAAAGAAAGAGGTTGACTGGAATCATTTCCTACTATAGAGTGAGTTCCCAACTAATCTTCAATAGGATAACAAGGGAAAGAAGTCTACTACAAAGAAGTCCCTTACTCCTAAAAGTAGTCGAAGAAAGAGAAGGGTTATCTCAACTCCAAAGGAGCAAATAGAGTCCTCCTCTGTCAAGCATAAGAGGGCCAAAAGGAAATTTGATTTTGGGAAAGAAGGTGAACAAACCGAAGGTCTTGCTGAGGGAGATAACCCTCCGAGCTTACCATACACTGACTCAGAATCAGAGTAGGAGATAGTAGAGAAACAGGGTGAGGCATAGATTGAGCAAGTAGTTGAAGCATACCCTAATCTACCATCCCCAACTCCACCTGAGGAATAGAACAGACCCTTGGTAGAAGCATCTGCTAGAAGACCAAGACCAGCCAGGACACAGAGAAAAAACCAACTTCTTAAGAAGGTTTATGAGTTAGAAGTCTTTGAGAAACAAATCAAGAAGAAAAATCTAGAGTTGGTTGATAAGAATGTGGAATTGTATCATATCAGTTAGGAGGTCATGGAGAAACATGATAAGACTCTGGAAAATAATAAACTGTTAATAAAAGAGAATACTAAGTTGAATATACAACTTAGACTCCTAAGGATGAACATGAAAGAGACTCAGACTCCAACTCCCAAACACTTAGGGTTGGAAACCCTAGTACAATTGGCCACTTCTCTGGAGATGGAAACAGAGCCTTCTACACAGCAAATCGAAGTTTCAATCCTTGTACAAGGAGAAACATCATCAAAGAAGCCTTGAACACTCATGGAAGCAGCAAGGTATTTCAATTTTTGCAATTTTGAAATTTTGGTGAAAGGAGATTTTGGTGGTTTAAGCGAACAAAACGACTGTTCATTAACTACCGAAGCAGAGCTTTCGGTGGTTAAGACACCCATTTTTTCTTGGAGTTAACCACCGAAACCTGTCACTGGACAGAAATGGTGAAATTTTTCCAACATCGAAGTTTTGTTAATCCAAATCGCTTGAAAATTATTTTAAAGGATAGATATTGAATTATAAAGTCAGATCTAAGATCCACTTTTGGTGTAAAAGAGTTATAAGAGGTATTCAAGTTGGTTTTGGTACCTATTTTGGTGGCAACGAATTAGGGTTTTTTCCAAACTCAGAAAATTCGAATCTTATCTCCTTCGAGAGTCATCAAACGGCCTTGGAAGGCTAATCTGCACTACACATGGACTCTTCATCATATGACGATAATGAAATGTGGAATTGATCTCATTTTGAGGATCATTCCTTATCTTTTGTAATCTAGTTTTTGACTTCCTATATTTAGTATATCTGATCCACTCTTTCAGGATCTAAATATTGTATTGTAAAAGCTATAAATCTAAATACATAAGAGGAACTAAGGGTTCAATCCTGGATACAATTTTGCCTATTGTACTAAGACTCTTATATTATTAGAATCACAGTCTTCTTTTGCTATCAATGTCACATGTGTTCATGTATTGCATTTCCCCGTACTTTACTTCAATTTATCTCAGCTTCTAAGAACTGTCATCTTCTTATTAAGTTCATGAATTTGAATCAAAGGATCTCTTACTATCTTGTATGACCCTACATTTTAATGTACTTGGTTATCTAGACTAGTATTATTCATACCCCATTCAAATTTCTCTATTTGATTATTGATTTCTAAAAACACTGGTTCATTCAAGTGCATGATAAGTTGTTCTTCTCATTATCCATTGAGTTATCCCATTGATCCAAGTATACATGTTTATCAAATTTATTAAGTTACCAAGCATCTTTAGCTTACAACCCTAAAGAGTTTCTTGGAGTGATAACAAATTGGCATTGTTGTCGGGGAGAGGAGATCGAAGCTCAGATTCCTTGGGAGGCGACAAGATCTAGCTTTGATGATAGACAAAGTGTGGACATATATTCGATTGTAATCATCTATCTGGAGACTCCATGAAGGACGGATTTAGTAGTGACTCCAAAAAATTCAGATTGCAAAATTGTTTTTTGCTCTTTTGGCTCGGAGGTTTGCACCTCTCAATTTTTCCTCAGTTCCTGGTTTCCCACATCTAGTACCTAATATGTTACAATGGCGATATTTTCTTCCTATCTTCAAAGAGAGCAAAGAAGACAATCTTGCAAAACACCTCCTCAAGTTTCATGAGTGCATGGATCTATTTGATCTACAACATGAAGATGTTCATGTTTTCATTGTATGGTGATGAATGTCAGTGGTATTTTTCTTTACCTCCTTCCAGTATTTCATCATTGAAGAATTTTCACAGAGCATTCACTGAGCATTGCAAAAGGTATTTTTCAAATGAGCTTGCATTTGATAATTGTTGTGATGAATATGAATTACATTGGAAGTTTGAATATGTAAATATAGAAAGAGATCCCCCTCATAATATGCCACAACCCATTAATGATCTTCAAGTTGTTGTGTTTTCCCATCAACATGAACTACAAATGGATAATAAAGGAACTGAATGACCTCTTACCATCCTTAAGTTTGATTGTTGTGAATTGGAAGAGTTGGTTTCTTTAGCTACACAGAGAGATGATCATAAATGTATACATGATGTGGTTAATGATAGCTTTGGAGAGTATAGTGCAATAAGGGACATCTATCATTGTAACCAAGATATTGGTAATCTTCGGGAGGATAACCATAGCATTGATGCTTTTGACATTGTATCAAATGCCTCTACTGACTTACATTGTCATGAAGATGAGATTGTCCCTTTTGAAAACCCCAAAGATGATTATCAGATTGACACATTAGTAGGTGATAGTTTTAAATCTGCAGTAGATTCTAAGGGTAGCCCTCAGCTTCCTGACTTGTATACCAAGGCATATTTTAGTAGATATGAGGAAGATGGTGAGGAACAGATAGTTTTTAATCAGCAGTTGATTTTGTATATTCTTTTGACAGAGGAAGAACAATCCACATTCAGTATTGACATCAGTGAAGATAGCAAGCCGAAGGATTTCAGTTCTCATTTGGGATAGCAAGAAGACTTCGAAGGAAGACATCTATCTACAAACAGAGAGCCATTCATGGAAGGGAAGTCATTTTTCATGAATCAGAATGCTTTTGATCTTGATTTTAGAGACCCAGTGGCCAATGCGATAGAATTACTTATTTCAGAGCTTATGAAAGTTCTAGATTTCATTCATTCATCAATTTCCATGGGTGAGTATGACTTTATGAAAGCTTATTTATTAATGGTTATATCTTTTATTTATCATCTATTCAATAGTGATAGAGATAAAGTCATCACGGTTTTGAACTTGCTCAAATGGTTGTTATGGAAATCTGCGTTTACCTGACCAAATTTTAGATTTGTTTAGTAGTAGGGGTAGGTAGAAGAGAATACGCTCACTCAAGTGAGCACTTAGATTGTTTTAATTTAGTGTTTGAATAAGCACAATAGGCTATAGGTTTTCCGAAGATAAGTTTCTCAGGCCAGATGACTCCATAGCCCAATGGACTAGACACAATAAAAAAATTGTGAATGATTGTTGAGTAGGTAGCAGATATTTTAGGTTAAATGGACCAACACAGGTCTTCTTGTTCTTGGAACCTCACTAGGAGGATTCCATCCCTGAGTAGGACCCAGTTGTTATCTCCTAAACTAGCACAGTCAAAATTGTCATTTTTAGGTGATAGGGAGATGTCCAAAAAAATCATTTCTAAATTTTTTTAGGCTTGTTAGAGAGTCTATCTTTTGTAAATAAACTTGGAAAAAATATCGGATTTGATTTTGTTAAGCAAAAGAGAGAGTTTCAAGTTTCGGTGGTTTAGGCAAACCTGTGGAGCGTTCATTAACCATTGAAAGCCTTGTCTTTCGATGGTTAAAAGGAAAAAATAAAGCCCAGTAAACCACCGAAAACGTATCAACGTGGAAAAATAAAGCCTGTGCTTTCGTATGATCTAGCTGTCAGCTGGCGCGATCATGAAGTGATAACTGCCGAAAAATGATGAAATTGGTGAGGTAAGATGGTATCATTACAACTTATCGGGGTTTTGATGCTCTGTAGTCCTTTCAAACTACCACTTGTCATTTCAAATGAAAGCTCAACATAACACATAAATTTATGAGTTGATCTTTGGCTAATTGTCTTGATGATTCATATAGCCTTTCATAACTTCAAGTCCCGAGAAGATATGCTAAAAATGACTCTTCGTCTAGCTACATTTCAAATCCATTGATTTAGCAATCAAGTCCGAAGTTTTGTGCATTATATGGAATCCCGTGATTTCGTTAATAAACTCGAGTTTTCATTCAATTACCATTATGTCATATGATGGAAGGAGCGATGTTATAGTCAAGGAGGAATTTGTGGTAGATGATGCAGCCATCACAGAGATCACTGGACTCCCTAGAACAGGTGATTGTTGGTTTAATACAACTGTGCTAGCAAACATTGAATTTAGATCATATTTGCAGCCTCAACATAAGACCCTCATTTGGAAGAAAGACATACCAATGTCATTCCTTGAGACGAAATGGCAAGCTCTGTTGAAGTCCATTTTTTCATACATTACCTGTGAAGGAAGGTACAATAGGGTAATGTTCTATCACTTCAAATTGTTGAACCACTTCACAGGCAGGTCACCCATTAACCTACCTTTCTACCTTCACAAAGAACTCACAAGGATGGCCAGACAGGTCAAGGTGAAGCCTACCAAGGTGGCTAGCAGGCTATCACACTAGGGGTTAATCACACTCATCGTTAAAGAATCCTTGAGAAAGAAAGCGGTTGACTAGAATCATTTCCTATTCTGGAATGAGTTCCCAACTAATCTTCAACGTGATAACAAGGGAAAGAAGTCTACTACAAAGAAGTCCCTTAATCCTAAAAGCAATCTAAGAAAGAGAAGGGCCATCTCACCTCCAAAGGAGAAAACAGAGTCCTCATCTGTCAAGCATAAGAGGGCCAAAAGGAAATTGGATTTTGGGAAAGAAGTTGAACCAACGGAAGGTGTTATTGAGGGATATAACCCTCTGAACTTACCATACAGTGACTCAGAATCAGAGCAAGAGCTAGTAGAGAAATGGGGTGAGGAACATACTAAGAAAGTAGTTGAAGCGTACCCTAATCTACCATCCCCAACTCCCCCTGAGGAATAGAACAAAACCTTGGAAGAAGCATCTGCTAGAAGACCAAGACTAGCCAGGACACAGAGAAAAAACAAACTTCTTAAGAAGGTTTATGAGTTAGAAGTCTCTGAGAAACAAATCAAGAAGAAAAATGTAGATTTAGTTGATAAGAATATGGAATTGTATCATATCAATCAGGAGGTCATGGAGAAACATGATAAGATTCTGGACAACAATAAATTGTTAATAACAGAGAATACTAAGATGAATAGACAACTTAGACTCCTAAGGATGAAGATGAAAGAGGCTTAGACTCCAACTCCCAAACTCTTAGGGTTGGAAACCCTAGCAGAAGTGGCCACTTCTCTAGAGATAGAAACAAAGCCTTCTATACAGCAAATTGAATTTTCAAGCCCTATACAAGGAGCAACATCATCAAAGAAGCCTTGAACACTCATCGAAGCAATAAGGTATTTCAATTTTTGCAATTTTGAAATTTTGGTGAAAGAAGATCTTTCGGTGGTTTAGGCGAATAGGATGATTTTTCATTAACCACCGAAGCAGAGCTTTCGGTGGTTAAGACACCCAATATTTCTTGGAGTTAACCACTGAAACTTGTCACTAGACAGAAAAGGTGAAATTTTTCCCAGATCAAAGTTTTGTTAATCCAAATCGCTTTAAAATTCTTTTAAAGGATAGGTATTGAATTATAAAGTCAGATCTAAGATCCAATTTTGGTGTAAAAGAGTTATAATAGGTATTCAAGTTGGTTTTGGTACCTATTTTTTGTCAATGAATTAGGGTTTTTTCCAAACTCAACAAATTCAAATCTTATCTCCTTCAAGAGTCATCAAACAACCTTGGAAGGCTAATCTGCACTACACAAGGACTCTTCATCATCTGAAGATCATGAAATGTGGAATTCACCTCATTTTGAGGATCATTCCTTATCTTTTGTAATCTGGTTTTTGACTTCCTATATTTAGTATATCTAATCCACTCTTTCAGGATCTGAATATTGTATTGTAAAAGCTATAAAGCTAAAGACATAAGAGGAACTAAGGGTTCAATCTTTGATATAATTTTTCCTATTGTACTAAGACTCTTATCTTATTAGAATCACAGTCTTCTTTTGCTATCAATGTCATATTTGTTCATGTATTGCATTGCTCTGTACTTTACTTCAATTTAGCTCAACTTCTAAGAACTGTTATCTTCTTATTAAGCTCATGAATTTGAATTAAAGGATATCTTACTATCTTGTATGACCCTGCATGTTAATGTACTTGGTTATCTAGACTAGTATTCTTGTATGAAACTGCATGTTAATGTACTTGGTTATCTAGACTGAGTTATCCCATTGATCCAAGAATACCTATTTATCAAATTTCTTAAGTTACCAAGCATCTTTATCTTACAACCCTGAATAGTTTCTTGGAGTGATAACACCTTCGACCATACTTTATGTTGTTCCAGAGTCTGTACCTAAGGCTTAGAAGGTACAGTGTCTAGGAATCCGAAAGTGAGTGAAGAGTAATAAAGGGGAGAGCATCAACCTTCGGGAAAGGAAGCTGAGACTGATTTCCGAGTTGTCGCTTTCTAGCCTCCAACTATTCCTGGATGTTTATATCCCTCTCAATCGCAGCCCACGAACGCTGAAGTTCTACCCGGGTATTGGATATTTTGAGAACAGTATCGAAAAGGTTCAAAGTGATATGTGTTTGGTTCGATAAACTAGGCCTAATATTAGGCTGTCTTACAATGGGGACAGTCATAGAGGAACAGTGAAAGTAAAGGAAAATTTCAAAGTTTTAGATGTTGTCTCAATTCGATCGTATAAAAGAGAACTATTTAATTTAATGTTAAATATAAATTACAAACCAAAGGACTTTTCCCGTAACTGTGTTATCTAGTAAATAATTGATGTGTGTGAAAATGTGAGAAAAACATAAATCTTTTATCATATGAGGCTCCTATCAAGGGAGAATCTCGCCATGTAAACAGAAGAAGAAAAAGGTGAGAAGGTTTTGCTTGATTATTGGCCTCAAAAGCATAACAATCTTTCACCAATAATAACAACTTTCCTTCCACCTGTTTGTCTTTGGCGCTGATAGAACATAATAGTATACTCGATTTAATTAACCATTTATCTATTTGAACTATGTTCGTCTGGGTTATTTGTGATATTTTGGCTAATTCTCTTTCTTCATTTTCCTTGATATTTAGCAGATATTTGGTTGTATTGATCTGGCCCAGTATCTCAATGCTACTTTCACCATTGGAACCCAACCAAATCCCATTTAACAAACTGAAAGTTTCTTCATAAGATTTTCTTACCTCCTTATCTTGTTGTCTACCTTCAGGATGTTATGCTTCCATTCTTTCAACAAGATGTTTCCTATGGTCTGCTCTGGGATGGGAAAAGTGGAATTACTTCATGTTTCCCTTCTCGTCGTGGCTATAATAGCCTCCTGGAAAGAAACCTGAGCCGCCCCGACTTCCCTTTCTCTGAGAGAGATTTTCTCCAATACCTGATCAATGAGTTGGCAGTTGCTTTAAAACTTTTCTACTTTAACAAGTAGACCTTGTTGTGCTACCGATAACCTTTTTTTGATTTCTATTGCATGGGATTGAAATATCCCGATATCGATTACCTGGCTTTTGGCAAACTCTAGTTTGGCCCATAGCTTCTCTATCAATTCTCCTTGCTGGCCTATCTGTATTTGACTTGTCTGATCCATTAGCTATGTCTATTCGAGATTGGCTTTGAGCTGCTCGATTTCTTTTTGATCATGTATTCTAGCTTGATCTAAAGTTGTATTCACCTGATCTTTGGTAGCAGCCTCTACTGTAGCTATTTTAGCCTCTAATGTCTTGATCAAATGATTTTTTTTCTTCATCTGATCCTTTAGGGTCCCGACTGAATATTCGTTTGCTGTACCAAAATCTCCCAATGTTCCTGCTATTTGCATTGAAAATTCTTCTTTTTTCATAGTTCTCCCATCGGTTAAGATTTTAAATTTTTTAGATACAGTACCTGCCTCTTGGTAAAGTTCTTGTCTCATGACAACCTTTCTCTTTTTATTGAAGAAGAATTCATTCAGAGGTAGTTATTCCACTGTTATGGGTGTTAATTCTTCACAAAAAATCCAACCTGCGTTTGGTATTCCCTTTGTGGGCTGCGGGGGGGTAATAGAAATGATGGGATTGCTGACATGTTTAGATGATTTCCCTAGAGTAACGACTGAGGTTGGCTTGATTGGAGGATTGGAAGTCTCATCTTCCTCTTTCATACACCCATTTTTCTCCTTCTTGTCTTGGTGTTCTTCTTGGCCGGGTGCTAAATCTTTGGAACCTTCATCTTTTTTTTCCTACACCTCTCCAGTCATTGGATTCTCACCCCTTAATACTGGGGGAAGGCAGCTTCGACTATGATCTTGGAATTTGAAAAAAAGGGCCCTCTCTTTGGGTGACAGGGCTTGTATCCAAGCCAAAACCTCGGCATAAGATCTCGCGCGTCGAAAAATTTGATCATGAGGCAAATTCTCACGCTCAAATATTTTAAGGCCACAACTAGCCAAGTGATTACTCATGACCTTATGTGGGTCATGTTTTTTGAATTCAATGTGGACCAATTTTATATTTTATAAGGTTGTTTCCTTGGCCTTTGAATGCCCAAAATATAATAAAGAATAGGTATTTAAATGAATGGGCAAAGGTGGCCATACCTTCTTTGAAAATCCTTTCATCTCTTTACTTATGCCACCAATGATGGTTTGCCTGGCGATCAAACGACAAGCCAGCTTATAGGGTATAAATAATGGTAGAGCATGTGGAGGGACAGAAGCTTCGAAAACCTTGATGTATGAAAATTCTTCCTCCACGTACTAGTCGACGACCTTGTTTAAATTTGCTGCGATGCTATCTAAGATCCTGGATAGTGGATTATCGAAGATGGTGCCATGCATTGGTACCATTACCCAACTGAAGATTTCGTATATGAAATATTAGGCCTTATCCTCCCAAATATTTGAATGGTATACATGGATAGGCACAACATCCGATGGAGCCCAGCTCCATCTCATTAAGGGAAAGGCATCATGGAACACATGTCATCCATGATGTACGCGGAAATAAAAAATGAAGTGGCCTTCCCGATCACCCTCTGTGCTCGATATTCTATAATCTGACTAGTCAGACTATTTGACAACAGTTTGGTCCAGTCAAAGGAACAACCTTCTACATCTGTATGCATCATAGACACCCATGGGAGGAAAAAATGTGTGGTGTCTTCCCTACCATACAATCTACAGGTCATCATTGCTATGTATTTGAACTGTGGTTCCAAAGAAGATATGGAATAAACTATGTTGCTATCTGCCCTGAATTTCACGAGGTGTGAGACCCAATCCTTGATCAAATCAGATAATCTTTTATCGTATTGCTCGCATTCTTTTTGTTTAAAATCCTCCAAAAACTCGCCATTGTATGTGAAGTTCGACGTGGGTGGCAACTTGTACTTAGCCTGTAAGTTTTTGGGTCTAAATTTCCCAACGGTGTCCTTCTACTCGTTGATGATGGTTCTGGTTGGGATATCTACATGATCTAGCACCCATCGGATCATGTCATATTAAGGAAGAAGATGTGGCCTGGCCGCTACTTTTTACATCTCTGCTTGGACGACAGTCTTGTATTTGGTGGTCAAGTCATATTTCTCGTTGTCACTGGAATCATCTGAACAGTTCACCAAATTGGATTACAGAACCCCGGAGATGTATGATCAGGTTCGTATAGAATCAATGCTTTGTGGTGAAGTATCAGAAACATTATCAGAGCCTTGTCCTGAAATCTCAGCACCTACCTTGGATGCTTTTCGCGGGGCCATGATAGAGGATTGTGACTTAGCTCTCTTGTAATAAAAATGCATATACATACAGAAGTCATCTTGCTGAGAAAAACTTCTCTGTGCAGGATAGAAATGAGCTTTATGAATAGAACATAAAGAAAAAGATCTATATCTTCAACCATTTAAAACCTCGACATCCTTATGAACAGAATGGTCAAATAATTTTTAGAGACAGATTATGCAATAAAAACCATATCCTTACTTGCCACTTTGCCTCATTTCCAATTAATGCCATAAATTTCGACGGTTCGTGACACAAGTTGGCGCAAGGAAAATTTAAATTTACCTCATAGACTGTGCATATAGTTATTTGCATTGAACACTGATTAAGCTGGCTTAGCGTCTTTAATTAAGGTTTCTTAAACTTTAATCAACCTTTCGACGTTTGTCATATCGAGATTTTTCACTCTAACCTTTTGAGCCTCTAAAACCCGAGATCATGATTATTAGATTTAGTTAAGAAAGGACGTAATCAGGATTAACTGTTTAATTAATCATGCTTTAATTTATATCGCGACTTCACGACTTGGGGCTTTGAAGATATAGTTTCTAGGAGGAGTGTAAGTCGAGTCGCGAAATCCTGAGATCACGATGATGTGATCTATTTAAACTAGAAGGTAAACCAGATTAAGTGTTTTAGTTAATTAATATTTGAGCAATATCGCGACTTCACCACTCAGGGTTTCGAAGGTATAGTTTCTGAGAGGAGCGTAAGCCAAGTCACGAAATCTTGAGATCACGATGATGTGATCTATTTAAACCAGAAGGTAAACCAGATTAAGTGTTTTAATTAATTAATATTTGAGCAATATCACAACTTCGCCACTCGGGGTTTCGAAGGTATAGTTTGCGGGAGGAACATATGTCGAGTCGCGAAATCCCGAGAGACTTTAACCATGGTCAAAACTAATCACCCCTGACATTAACCTGAGTTACTTATGTAAAAGTCTTGTGGCTTCTCCTATTAGAGTTATGACGGTAATGTTTTTGGAGAGAGTTAACGTCGAGACATGAAATCCCGATAGCACTTGACTGGGGTTTATAGAATTTTACTCTCAACTTTCACCTAAGGTAAGATTTTAAAACTTTTCAGGACCTCGCACATTGGGGCCTGTAAATATTGTGACTTGTAACTACCGAAGCGTGATATCCCTAGGTACAAAAGGTAAAACTTTTTGTTTAACGATAAAAAGTGGTGACTTATGAAACATAACATCCTTCGTTATTTCGCATGTTGGGACTACTGATATTTTTAGTTGGTAAATGTCATGAAGAAAAAGAGAACTTAAAGACCAACATTTGACTTTAAAAAATACATTTAAACCAGTTGAAAAAGGTGGCTCCAACATAGGCTCCAACTAGGGATCCTATCTTCCTACAAGAGGGGAATAATAGTAGACCCCATGTCTGTATTGGGTAAATGGATTCAATGGATTTATTCCAGCAAAACTGTTCCTAGGAAAAGGATACAAAGGGAAACAAATATTTCATCTTCTACTTGTGCAAAGATTTTCAAAACTCAAATATGTTTTACACTCAGCTACAGTCCCTTTCACGACTTTCTCTTTCTCTTTACTGAATTTAGGTCTGTATTAGGGCAATCAAGATAGTCCTAGGACATCCAATAGATATTGTGGCTTTTGGTTTGCATCAAATGAACTTTATTACATGTTTTTAATTGGGGAGCCTTGTCTGAACTTAGGATGTAGATCTCGTTTCGAGAAAAATTGGTTACCAGAGTAGAGTGAGATTCATGTATAACAACCTTACAGATATCTCAGACATTACTCCACTTCCAGCGGGCCTGTTCAGTACCCCGGTGAAGTTATCTGGCCATTTTTACTGAATTTCCTTTCACCACTTCGAAATATATTTATGCATTTAAATGCTGAGATGAGGGAAATCATTTATGAATTTCCTTTCATCATCTTTTTTGACTAGATGGACAATTAAATGTGACTTTCCTTTCACCATCTGTCTTATAACTTACTTTTTAGAACATGAAGTGGGGGCAATCAGTTTGTATGAGGGGTGATATCTGCGTAATAGTTTTCAATGGAGGTATGTCAACTTACTTTGATTACTCGGTACCATCCCTCTCTTAACTCTCACCACACCTTAGCTCGCAGGAAAAAAGGGGAAAAAATTATTTCTAGGGGTCTTCCTTCGAGCAAGCCTTAATCTTTCGAAACTGTTGAAAAACCTAGAATAGTGAGGATCAAGCTATGCATCACTTTGTTTGGTAATAGATTGAGGAGTCGTGAAGACCAACTTACTTTCCAAAATCTGCTTTGCAGCTTTCAAAGTTAACGCATCATCTCTTCTTCCCATGTATGCAAACTCAGGAAGATGCTTGGCTTTTCAAGAAGGTAAATCCAAGAACAGAAAGAAGGGTGACAGATAGAGATCTGTAAATTGAAATACAAGGGTCAAAAATTACAACTGAGTCTTGAAATCCCTTTTCGGAGAGGCTTTATTTTCTCTTCTTATTTTCACTACCTCCTATCTTTATTTTAAGTGAAAATTCTTAGGACCTAGAGCGAGTAATTGTTCTTTTTTAATAAACATTCAAGTGAAAACATTATATTAATGAGACCATTGCGGCGTTCTGAAAATCTTTGTTAGAACAATAAAATTCTCAGGAATTCATACCTTTACCTTACCATTTTATAATAACAGAAAACCTTTTCTATCACCTATTTTGGCGAATTTATTTTCTGATATAGGACCTTTTGTTTACCCTTTTCGCTCGTTTGGGCTGTAAACCAGAATCCTGAAAGGGGAAAAATGTGAAAAAGATTAGGTATATATATATATATATATATATATATATATATATATATATATATATATATATATATATATATATATATATATTTGGTGTATTGAAAATTCTATATTTCTATTTCTACAAAAATCACTGTCTTGATTAATTATTGGTCAAAGTGCACTTACCAA
The DNA here is from genome assembly GCA_009831015.1 of Picea engelmannii. NCBI lineage: Eukaryota > Viridiplantae > Streptophyta > Pinopsida > Pinales > Pinaceae > Picea > Picea engelmannii. The sequence goes on along the minus strand of ML790342.1, from coordinate 321,976 downwards.
AAAGAAATTATGAAAAAAGAAAACACAAACTGGTATATTACAGTGGGAATTTTTTGGGAACTAGTTATTGCATATGATGTTTTAAATAACACCCACTGACAGGGGCGTTGAAGATTTTACTGTCCATATTTTCTAATAGAAATGAATTCTTTCCTTTGGGAGATGCGACTCTAAATGGTCCATACCAAATATGATAAAATTTACTATGTTTCGATGAGTCTTCCTTCCTAGAATCCAATCTCAAGACCAAATCGCTCGGGAGAAACTCTCTTTCTTTTGCCTTACGATCAAATAATGTTTTCATATCATCTTGGTATTTCTGCAACCTTTCGTCTACTTCAACCCTGTGTTGTTTCACTTCAATTAGTTGATTTATTCTTCTGGTAACATGATTTGGTTCTTCTTTCTCATCTTGCCATAATTTCATCACGGGAAGTGCTAGATTTATCGGTAATACCATGTCGATCCTGTACACCATTTGGAAAGACGAGGTACCGATAGATTTTTTCGATTGCGGTCAAGTCTCCTTCTCCTATAAATTTAGGTAGGTTTTTTATATAATTTTTAGGAAGTTCATGAAGAGGGACAGGTGGAACCAAAGGCGCATATCTTGAAACCACTTTAGCGAAGACCCTGGGAGGGGGGAGAGGCCCTTGGCCTCCTACTCCTCCTCCTAGAGCCCCACCACCTCCTAAAACTCCACCACCTATGAAAACCCCTCCACCTCCTCCTCCGGCGGCTACCATTGGTACTACTGGATAGGGAAACGGTGTATTGTATAGAGAGTTCTGGAACACTAAAAGTGAATCTTTAGCTTCTTTGTGAGATGAAAAAACCAAAGATGGGTGATAAGTGATGCGAGAGTTGGCTCTTAGGATTTGCAATAAATGTAATCAGGGGAACCCGTGGGTGTGTAATCCGAGTGTAAGGTGTACTCTCTGATATCTGGTGAGGTCATGAGATCTAAGTGAAAATTTTGCGGGATATTGATCTCTGATAAATCCACTGCAGGGCTTCTACCTATGTATACATCAGAGGTTATCAAAAGGGTTTCACTTTTAGTCTCAGAGAGAGATAAAATTGGATTGGTGGTTTAGGGAGGGGAACTGTGTGAAGTTGAATGTTCAAATGAACTCTTGATCTTGGGTTGTGGGTAATTAAGCTGATAGACTGAAGTAGTTGGCTTAAGGGAACCTCTAATTTTTAGTATCTTTTCGAGATCAAAAACAGACATGGTCTGTTTTCCCTCTGGGTTTTATCTCGTATTCCTTCGACTGGATGCCATATTATTTAACGTGGAGTCACCAAGTGAAAGATAAGAAAATCCTTTAAAGGGTGTTCACTCTTTTCTCACTATCAAAGGATGAAACTTGTGAGAATGTCGTTCTTCCTAGGGAAAAGGTTTCGTAACTTCATTCCCTGACAATGACGCCAGAAAGATGTTGTTCAAGAGTCTGTACCTAAGGATTAGAAGGTACAGTGTCTAGGCATCCGAATGTGAGTGAAGAGTAATAAAGGGAAGAGAATCAATCTTCAGGAAAGGAAGCTAAGGCTGATTTCTAGGTTGTCACTGTCTAGCCTCCAACTCTTCTTGGATGTTTATATCCCGCTCAATCGCAACCCACGAACACTCAAGTTCTACCCGGGTATTGGTTGTTTTAAGAATAGTATCGAAAAGGTTCAAAGTGATATATGTTTGGTTGGATAAACCAGTCTCAATGTTAGGTTGTCTTACAATGGGGACAGTCATAGAGGAATAGTGAAATTAAAGGAAAGTTTCAAAGTTTTAGATGTTGTCTCAATTCGATCGTATAAAAGAGAACTATCTGATTTAATGTTAAAGATAAATTACAAACCAAGGGCCTTTTCCTGTAACTATGTTATCTAGTAAATAATTGATGTGTGTGAAAATGTGAGAAAAACATAAACTTGTTTATAATATGAGGCTCCTATCAAGGGAGAATCTCGCCCTATAAACAGAAGAAGAAAAAGGTGAGAACAAATTTGACGAATGTATAAAATTTGAAAATCTAATGAGTCCACAGGTCTTGTACCCGTTGATAGCTGATACAGAGGAAAAACTATAAACTATATAGATAATTAAAATTAATCACCACAGTAGAGGTTTTACTAAATTGCAATGTAACATTCATCAAACATATATGTGTGAAATGAAATTGAACAAGAAATCAGAGAGGAAGCAAACTCTTAACAAAGTCTTGACAGAATGAGGATTCTTCAGATTGCTTTGTATTAATATTCAAAAAGGAGAGTCTGTATTACAAATGACCAAAATAGGTCCAACCCTTTTTCTTTCTTCAAAATGTATATTTATACAAATTTCTATATGCTGGAATCTCAATCGTTCTAGAGGTTTTCGGTTACAACAAAGGATTTTAAACGTTTCAATTCTTTATCTATATCCACATTTGGTACCAGAAACCTACCTCTTCGCATGCTCTATGCAAATGACACACTTTTCCACCAGCTGTGATATCAACTTAGAAGGTTCCGCTTTATTATTGGCCTCAAAAGCATAACAATCTTTCACCAATAATGGCAACTTTCCTTCCACCTATTGGTCTTTGGCACTGATAGAACATAATAGTATACTTGGTTTAATTAACCATTTATCTATTTGAACTATGTTCGTCTGGGTTATTTGTGATATTTTGTCTAATTCTCTTTCTTCATTTTCCTTGATATTTAGTAGATATTTGGCTGTATTGATCTGGCCCAGTATCTCAATGCTACTTTCACCATCGAAACCCAACCAAATCCCATTTAACAAACTGAAAGTCTCTTCAAAAGATTTTATGACTTCCTTAGCTTGTTGTCTACCTTCAAATATGTTACGCTCCCTTTATTTCAATGGGATGTTGCCTCTGCTCTACTTTGGGATGGGAAAACTGGAACTACTGCCTGTTTCCCTTCTCGTCGTGGCTATAATAGCCTCTTGAAAAGGAACCCTAACCGCCCCAGCATCCCTTTCTCTGAGAGATAGGTTCTCCAATACCTAATCAATGAGTTGGCAATTGCTTTGAATTGTTTCTACTTTAACAAGCAGACCTTGTTGCGCTGCTGATAACCTTTTTCTTATTTCTATTGCATGGGATTGAAATATACTGATATCGATTACTTGGCTTTCAAAGAACTCTAATTTGGCCCGTAGCTACTCTATAAATTCTCCTTGCTGGCCTATCTGTATCTGACTTGTCTAACCCATCAGTTGTGTTTGTTCGAGATCGACTTTGAGCTGATTGATTTATTTTTGATTATCTATTATAGCTTGCTCTAAAGTTGTATTCGCCTGATCTTTGGCAGCGGCCTCTGCTGTAGCTAGTTTAGCCTCTAATGTCTTTATCAAACAATTTTTTCTCTTTAGTTGATCCTTTAGGGTCCCGACTGAATATTTGTTTCCCGTAGTGAAATCTCCCAATGTTCCTGCTATTTGCGTTGCAAATTCTTCTTGATTCATAGTTCTCCCATCGGTTAAGATTTTAATTTTTTTAGATACAGTACCTGCTTCTTGGTAAAGTTCTTGTCTCACGACATCCTTTCTCTTCTTATCGAATAAGAATTCATTCAGTGGTAGTTCTTCCACTATTATGGATGTTAATTATTCACCAAAAATACAACCTGCGTCTGGTATTCACTTTGTGGATTGCAGGGGGGTAATAGAAATGATGGGATTGCTGACCTATTTAGATGATTTCCCTCGAGTAACGATCGAGGTTATCTCTCTTGGAGGATTGGAAATATCGGCTTCCTGTTTTCGGACCCCCAGTTTGCTCCTTCTTGTCCTGGTGTTCTTCTTGGCCGAGTGCCAAAATCTTTGGAGCCTTCGTCTTCTGTTTGTTGCACCTCTCTGGTCATTGGATTCTCACCACATAATACTGGGGGAAGGTAGCTTCGCCTTTGTTCTTGGAATTTGAAAACATCATTCCTCTCTTTGGGTGACAGGTCTTGTATCCAAGCCAAAACCTTGGCATAAGATCTCGCGCCTTGGAAAATATTATCATGAGGCGAATTCTCGTGCTTAAATCTTTTGAGGCCACAACTAGCCAAGTGATTACTCACAACCCTATGTGGGTTGTGTTTTTTGAATTCAATGTGGACAAATTTTATATCTTCTAAGGATGTTGCCTCAACCTTTGCATGCCCAAAATATGCTAAAGAATGGGTATTTAAATGAATGGGTAAAGGTGGCCATACCTTCTTTGAAAATCCTTTCAGCTCTTTACTTATGCTAGCAATCATGGTTTGCCTGGAGATCTCGCAACAATCTAGCCTATCGGGTATAAATAATGGTAGAGCATGCAGAGGGACAGAAGCATCGAAAACCCTGATGTATGAAAATTCTTCCTCCATGTACCAGTCGGCCACCCTGCTCAAATTTGTTGTGATGCTATCTGAGATCCTAGGTGGTGGATTACCAAAGATGGTGCCATGCATCGGTACCATTACCCAATTGAAGATTTCATATATGAAATCGGAGGCCTTATCCTCCCAAAGATTTGAATGGTAGACATGGATAGGCTCAGCATTCTATGGAGCCCAAATCCATCTCATTAAGGGATATGGCATCATGGAACACACAGCGTCCATGATGTACACAAACATAAAAAATGAAGCGCCCTTCCCACTCACCCTCTACGCCCAATATTTTGTAATCCGACTAGTTAGACTATCTGACAACAGTTTGGTCCAGTTGAAGGAACAACCTTTTGTAACTGTATGCATCAGAGGAACCCATGGGAGGAAAAAATGTGTGGTGTCTTCCCTCCCATACAATCTATAGGTCATCATTGCTATGTATTGGAACTATGGTTCCAAAGAAGATATGCAATAAACTTCGTTGCTATCTGCCCTGAACTTCATGGGGTGTGAGACCCAATCCTTGATCAAATCAGATAATCTTTTGTTTTATTGCTCACATTCCTTTTGTTTAAAATCCTCCATAAACTCGGCATTGTATGTGAAGTTCGTCGTGGGTGGAAACTTGTACATAGCCTGTAATTTTTTTGGTCTAAACGTCCCAGCAGTGACCTTCTGCTCGCTGATGATGGTTCTGGTCGGGATATCTACATGATCTAGTGCCTATCGGATCATGTCATAGTAAGGCATAAGACGTGGCATGGCCGCTACTTTGTGCATCTCTTCTTGGAAGATGATCTTGTATTTGGTGGTCAAGCCGTCTTTCTCATTGTCATTGGAATCATCCAAACAATTCACCAAATCGGATTGCAAAACCTCGGAGATGTATGACCAGGTTTGTATAGAATCAACGCTTTGTGGTGAAGTATCAAAAACATTATCAGAGCGTTGTCCTGAAATCTCAACACCTACCTTGGACGTTTTTCCCAGGGCCATGACAAAGGATTGTGACTTAGCTCTCCTGTAATAAAAATGCGTATACATACATAAGTTAGCTTGCTGAGAAAAACTTCTCTGTGCAGGATAGAAATGAGATTTATGAATAGAACAGAAAGAAAAAGAACTATATCTTCAACCATTTAAAACCTCGACGTCCTTATGAACATAATGGTCAAATAAATTTTAGAGATAGATTTAGTAATAAAAACCATATCCTTACTTGTCACTTCACCTCATTTCCAATTAATGCCATAAATTTTGACGGTTCGTGACACAAGTTGGCGCAAGGAAAATTTAAATTTACCTCGTAGACTGTGCATATTATAATTTGCATTGAACACTGATTAAGCTGACTTAGCTTCATTAATTAACATTTCTTAAACTTTAATCAATGTTTTGGTGTTCACCGTATCGGGTGTTTTCACTCTAACCTTTCGAGCCTCTAAAACCCGAGATCACGATGATTAGATTTAGTTAAGCAAGAACATAATCAGGATTAAGTGTCTAATTAATCATGTTTTAATTTATATCGCGACTTCATGACTCAGGGATTCAAAGGTATACTTTCCAGGAGGAGCGTAAGTCGAGTCACGAAATCCCAAGATCATGATGATGTGATCTATTTAAACCAGAGGGTAAACTAGATTAAGTGTTTTAATTAATTAATATTTGAGCAATATCGTGACCTCGCCACTCAGGGTTTCAAAGGCATTGTTTATGGGAGGAGCGTAAGCCAAGTCTTGAAATCCTGAGATCACGATGATGTGATCTATTTAAACCAGAAGGTAAACTAGATTAAGTGTTTTAATTAATTAATATTTGAGCAATATCGCGACTTCGCCACTCGGGGTTTTGAAGGTATAGTTTCTGAGAGGAATGTATGCTGAGTCACAAAATCCCGAGAGACTTTAACCATGGTCAAAACTAATCACCCTTGGCACTAACCTGGGTTACTTATGTAAAAGTCTCGTGGCTTCACCTATCAGAGTTATGAAGGTAATATTTTTGGAGAGAGTGAACGCCGAGATGTGAAATCCTAACAGCACTTGACTGGGGTTTAAAGAATTTTACTCTCATCTTTCACCTAAGGTAAGCTTTTAAAACTTTTCACGACCTCGCACATCGGGGATTGTAAATATTGTGACTTGTAACTACCGAAGAGTGATATCCCGATGTACAAAAAGTAAAAAAAATTATTTAACGATAAAAAATGGTGACTTATGAAACATAACATCCTTCGCTATTTCGCATGTCGGGACTACTGAGATTTTTAGTTGGTAAATTTCACAAAGAGAAAGAGAACTCAAAGAACAACATTTGACTTTAAAAAATACATTTAGACCAGTTGAAAAAGGTGGCTCCAACACTTTCCACCATTATTGGAGACCTCAGAGGTAGTAGAACAACTCACACCGAAAATTATCAACCATGACTGCATGGAACAAGAATCCATTGATCATATTGTGGACACACAATTCAAGGGCAGTCACCAACAAAAGTTTCAACTTTATCATGTTTTCAAAGTAGATCATCTCTTTCATGAAGGCAAGTGACTCACCCGGGGCCAAATTCAACAGACATTTCCTCATCTGATGGGGGAACTCAAAGAAATGGAGAGCATTGCTTCCTAAGGGGGGAGGATTGATTTTATGGGAGGACCCCACCTATTTAAACTATATCACATACATCTTTCATCTTGGAAGTTTCATTTTTTATATTGGTGGTTTGTTTCTAGATTTTCAGATCCTAAACTTTTGGGGTCGTTTTGAGGCCCTAAACATCATTTTATGGGTTGTCCATAATCACACTATAAACATATTTAAATTGTGATGGAAACATGTGTATTCCTCATATGGAACTTTCCAATGGGATATCATGCACCTAAAACAAAAATCATATGTAAAAGTTACAACCTCGAGAAGTTGATGTACCAACTTACCCCATCAGGGCCCACGTGACTTTTAGCGCTTCATCTCCTAGGGTTAGGTTTTTGGATGTTTAGGGTTTTATCATTACTTATTAATGATAAAAAAATATTGGATGCCTCATTTTAATTTAGTCAGATGAATTTGCATAGCCACTACTTCTCTTCTCTAAGATTAGCTACCATCATTCGAGCAAGATTGTTCATTCTACATTTTTACAATTTTAGCATATTTATTTATTCAATAGAAGTCAATTTTTACTATATCTTTGTTATTTTTCATTGTATCTTTGTCCTAATATTATAGATCTATATTTCATTTCATTCCACTCATAAATCTGGATCAAGCACCTTCTCTGTCACTAGAATAATTATGCGACTAGATAAACCACCTTGCTATATCTATGAAAATATGTATGAAAACTCTAAAGGTTCAAGGATGTGAGGATAACATGATACACACCACAATTTGTTTTATAGGAAAAATAAAAATAAATTCAATCACCCAAGATATAGATGATAAGCTATGGTAATTTATTTTGCTAAAGACCATGCAATAAGTTCCTATGTGTTATGATGTTGAAGGAGCTAAATTATAATGAGAATCATATTTTCACCAATAGAATTGAATGAGAAGTTGTGACCAATTATATCTATGTAGAGGTGGGCCATATCTATGATGGACTTTTCTTGTATATTGAAACTCTGTATAAATGTAATATATTGGTTGTGATGGAACTCTCGGTGATGAAGGAAGATGTATGGGTTTTTTTGGAAGGGGATATTGATAGAATAATATGGAATCTTATCATCAAGGGTTACTGGAAATCCTAACCATGTTGTAATGTTTTCCACATAGAACCACATAGAGACTTATATGATGGAAAGTCATTTTCAATAAAAAAAATTTGCATTCTAGAGGATTGTGCATATTTTTTTTTAAACCGATGCAAGTCCTTCAACCACTTCATTATTTTTTCATGCAACTTAAACCTCTTCCTTATTATAGACATGCGTAATTCTATTAATTTTCTTATTTATGTCATTTTAGTTTAGGGTTAGAATTAGGTGTTAGTCTTTGATTTCCTGCAAAGTATAACCTTCAAATTTTTTGTTTTATGTACATTCTTACCGAGTAATTAGCCAATGTAGTTGGTAGGAGGGGGTGAGATCAAATTTTCTTGTCTCCTTTCCATGAGGATGGCCTATTTATTTTAATGTTTCATATGGTCTAGTGGACTAGAAATTGCAATCAATTAGATTTCCACCTTATTATTTTTTTTCAAGACTAGAAGAAATCTTGTAGTCAGAGTATTCTCTTCACCTCTAACTTTTGAGTGATCTTGGTGAACTAGAGTGACTTGAATATTAACTCACCTATCTTGTAAATTCACAAAACATTTGTGGATTAGTTAGGAATATTAAACACCCCATATGTGTGCATCTCTAATCTCTTTAAATGTTTTTTATCCATAATTTGAGAGTCTTTAGGATTGGAATACCTCATATATGATAGTTCTAAAAGGACCACAATTGTCCACATATTGTTCTGTAATCTAGTGATAGTTTCATTCTTTCAACAATTTAATTTTGCAAGGTTGCAACAATACACTTACAACTTAATTAGGAAAAAGGTAAGGACCCCATGAAATCCACATGCCATATTGCTACTATTTTGTTCACAAATTTTGAAAAAATTTCACTCTCATATCACACATTACACTTAGAAACTAATGAATTGGAATCTCCCCTCTCTAGAGTATGCTCTTCACCCTACACCTAAAATTGATTTGGGAGAATAAAAAACATTGAATATTTTTTAAAAGTCCTTCATCACACCTATGATCAAAACAAACTAGTTCACAACCCTATTTCCAATACCTTAAAATAAAACCTAAATCAACACACTAAAATCCTCCATGAGGATATCATAAAATACTCTTTTAGAGTTGTCTAGGATTTCGAGGAGATGAATCCACAAAATTCCCCATTATCACTACTCATTTTAGACATAGAAGTTGTCTCGGGGTACTTGTGAAGGGGAAAAGGAAGGGAGATACCTGTGAACGGGAAAAGGATTAGTTCCAATTATTCCCGCAAGTCTTATTGGGCTACTCATCTCTTGATAGACTCTGTCTCATGACTACGTTTTGAGGCTAAGAGTCCCCCACTCACACTTGAAAAAGGTAGGCTAGTAGTAAGAAGTTAGGATTTCCACAAAGGTGGTGTTTGTGGGATCCATTCTCACTTAAACCATGTTTTTTTGGCTATTGAGAATATTTTCAGTTCCACAAGGACATGCCCCTATTACCCCTCATTATAATTGATTATTTCATACCTTCACTAGTGATCATAAATGGAGTCATCCCCATCTAGTGTGAACTCTTGGAAGGTCCAATTACATTCAAGAGGAAGTATGTTAGGTATTTAGGACATGTTATTTTTATTTTTATTTCCATACACTGATTAGACCATATTTCCATTAGTTTAAATATTTCCATATATTTCCATTAGTTTAAATATTTTTCTCTCATTAGACCATTTAATTCATAAAATAAAAAATAAGCATGTTTCAATTGAAACACATACAACCACTATAATTTTAGAGCCATAGGATACCCTTTAGGATTTGGTACCCCGACATTATTGACACCTACAATACCTTCCACTAGTGTTGGGAGTTTTTCTTGGTCTTTCTTCTTCAGCATTTCAATATTTCTCTCCACATTCACATTTGAATGTAACATTGTGATAGAAGTTGACCCATATCTCTAGTAAGAATATAGATTTCTTATTGTACTCATTGACACTCTTGAGCCTCTATGCACATGAAAAATGATACAACCAGGTCAAACTCAACCTTATCATTTTTTGTTAACTGTCCACCTAAACCACCGATTCACCTAGACCACTAGGCACTGGGAATGATCCTTCATACATACTCTATGATCATGAATTTGGTTTAGTTTAACCATCCACTACACACTTAAATCCTCCTTCTTTGTATAATTAGATATCATTTCTTTGTAACGTATGAGCACTTCCAATTGTGAACTAATCCTTTATTTTCATGAGACATGACCTAGCTCTCTCGTCTTAGCAACTATCAATATTTAATGTATTCCTTCCTTAAACTTCAAGCTGAGATCGCTCGACCTTATTTCACAAAAAAATTACTCTTCTCTGTAATCCATATACCCAATTATGATTAGGGCTTGAATTATAGCCTCTATTTCATTTCCTCCACAATTTAACATTAAAATATATACACAAAACTTGGATATCCATTCACAAATTCATAAAATATTGAAATACATCAACAAAGAGAGGCACATAGATAGTGAAGGCTTAAAAACAATATTTTAATAAACCAAACTTTGTATATGGATTCTCCTAAAGATACAATATATCTCCTACCTAGTTTTCATTTACATCTACATTTTCTTTGCCTAATTACATAGTATTGGGCACTTTTCTTCTCTAGCCACATGTCCAATTCATGCCCGAAGGATTACATAAATACTTGGAAGGTAAAAACCTCCATATCTAAAAAATCCCTAACAATAAATTTTAACTCTATCAACTTTCTTAACTCCCTCTCTCTTATTGATTACATACATATGAGGATAAATAGGATAAAATCCCCAATACCTAGTAAAAATCGACACTATCCAAATAATTGTTTGAATAAGAAATTTACATGGTAATTAGGAAAACAAACCCTATCCTTCTAGAACTATACAAACTTAGGGAAAATACAATAATTTCATTAAGGGAACCCACTCCCTTTGGTAAATACCAAGACACATTTACATGTTTGATCAACAAGGTTGATTTTGAGGGAATATGCTCCTGCATTAGACCCTTATGGTACAAACATTTTCATGGCATCCTATTCATGGTCTAGTTTTTACTAAAGTCTACTTGGATCTCATGCATTATCCTGATGTTGTCCACTAGATTTGTTTTCCTATTGTTTCATTATTGTCTTCAATATTCTAGGTGTTGGAGTTACTTCAAACATACCGAGGATTTATTTTTCCTACGTTTTTTACTATGTTTATTAGTCATTATTGAGTCTCCTATATTTTAGGAAGAATATTCCTCTAGGGAGAATATTCTCTTCATTTTTCAATTCAGTTTGATCAGTTGAGTGGATTCTATATGCTACACTGGTTTTATCACCATTCAACATTGGTATAATCACCAATTAAAGTTCATTATCCTCGGGATCATCACCAGAGTAGAGCATTACCCATGATTCCCTAATCTCCTCCTCACTTCGATCTGTTTGAGTCAGTTAATTGAAGATTGATAAACTAGTTAACTCAACTAGGTGGAAGTTCATTCCCATAACTTCTTGAGAGACTAGGCTGGGTGGAATTTTACTCTCATAACTGTTGGTGTGTGTCCATATTGTTTCACACACCTACCACACTTAGAGGGTGGGGGTGAATGAGTGTGGGGATCTTTTTCCCAAAACTTCCCTCTTACACAAAAACTCCTTAGTTAACATTCAACATTTGCTCATTAGTCATTACTGTCATTTATAATAAGTTATATGTGAATTCATATCAGCAACATATATCAACAACATATCATCAATAAATCATCTCCACAAGGAACACAAAGAACACAAGATGTATGCACAATTTTTCTTTTTATTATGGACTTCAATCTAGGGGTTTTTTAGCAACAACTTAATAGAGTACAACTCTACAACAACACCAGATCTATATGAAAGACTCAAATTACATTCTCAGCACCAACTGATATGGGGCAACAATCTTCAATAGAAATCAATCTGTCAACAGAAACAAGTGCATCAACCATGCACCAACCTGTGACAAACAACCTGTACCATAAACAAGTACATCCAACCATGTACCAAGTATATACCAATCATGTGTCAAATAATAATCAATAATGAATCATCAATAAGTACAAAAATCATCAACTATACACCTCATGTATGTGCCAACTCATTAACTGCTTGTCTCAACCATGAATAGTTTTGGATTAGTCAACAACCCCAACTTGAAATAATCATAACTTTGTACCTGTAATCAATGAGGATCTGAAACTGATACACAATGTTCTTCATTGTTTTTTATGCAATTCCTTCAGGTGGAACTACTTGTAACCTCTCATAAAAGGCGTTATAGAAAAAATGGCATACCTTGTTGAATTATAGCTTATTCTAGAGAGCGACCTTGTAGAGCGTGGCCCGCACAAAATACTCATTGAATTGATTTGAAACTGCTACAAAACATACTAAAGCCTATACACTAACCAACAAATTTTGTCTCACTGAATTTGGATCTGTTATGAAGAAGTTAGGACATTTTTACCTGAAACACCTATTTTTGAGTAGTTTCAGGACTAGCCACAAACCCTATTTTCCACGGAGTGTAACTCGCAAAATACAATGAACCACAAGCTTAATTTCTTACCACAAATACTTGGGTATGTTTTCTCAATGGAATAGAAATTTCATGGTTTGAATAATTATATAAAAAAAAATTATAGCAAAAATGGCAAGATGCCCTGTAAATAACATACCTTAGAAAGCATCATGAAAAGAATTTATCCTCCCTTCAATTATGACACTCTTTTCTTCAACTTCTTTCTAAAATTCATCTTGGATATCCTTGGTTACCTCATTCACCTAGATATATTCAATATTCTCAAGTGTTCCACACCAAAAATGCTCAAGAAGCTCTCCATCAATACTTCAAAATATATTCTCACAAGAATATCTCCATTGATCCATAAAAGGGATGATCTACAAGAGACCATTGCTATCTTATTTATTCTTTCATCATGTAGGTCACTTAACCCAGTTTTAGGTCACTTAACCCATTTCTAGGTTACTTAACCTATTTTCCTTATTTTAGGGTTAACCACTTTCCATAAATAGAAAGTTCTCCAATACTTTATCATTTAAATATTCCTTCTTGATTTTGTCACCTTACTTTATCATTTCTTGATTTTGTCACTTCTCTTGAATATTTATATAATCCACCTTGAATTTTTCACCTTAATTTATAATTTCAATAATGAATTCTTCTTTTAGGTCACTTAACATATTTTCCTTATTTGTAGGGTTAACCATTTTCCATAAATATTCCTTCTTGATTTTGTCACCTTACTTTATCATTTCTTTATTTTGTCACTTCTGTTTATTATTTAAATAATCCACCTTGACTTTATCACTTTACTTTATCATTTAAATAATGATTTCTTCTTTTAGGTCACTTTGACTTCTTTGACATTGGGGGCTTCAAGCCTTAATGTGGGGGTCCTTCATCTTTGTAAGGCCATAACTCTCAAATCATGAGGAGTTATGTGACATTCCACATACCACTGAAAATGGCATGACAAGCACTATCCATCTAGGATAGTTTCGCCAACAATTTCCTTGATCTTCATCTCATTATTCCACATACAAGCATGGGTCCTCCAACCATTCTTCTAGGATAACTCAATCCATAAAGCATCTTCCCGTGAGGGATTTCACCATAAGGGGACCCCTTTGGAGTTCATTCATTTGTGCACCTTATCAATCATGATAAGAAAATAATGAGAGCAAGGGTTGTCCAACCATTCTTCTAGGATAACTTGCAAAGCGTCTTCCTGTGAGGGCTTTCACCATAAGGGGACCACTTTGGAGTTCATCCATTTGTGCACCTTATCAATCATGATAAGACAATAATGAGTCATCTATACAATTTTCCAACAATGCATCATATACCAATTAAACCACAATGATCCATCTTCATCATGTATCAATGACGACTCATTGATCCATCTTCATCATATCAATGACAACTCATTGATCCATCTTTATCTATGCATTCTCATCAAGGAAAATACATATTATATTACATCAATCATCAATCAATCAATCCTTTGACATCATTCAATCACTTGACCTCAATCAATGACATCAATCAATCAAACCATTGGCATCAATGACGACATGATCCAACAATCCCCCCCTTTGGCATTGATGGCAATACCAACATTGATGTCAACACCAATTACCAATTATTGATGTCAACATGTAGATAAGGAATGCTCTACATTAATATTCAATGTGACTATATCTCCCCATCAATAAACATCAATCACATCAATGTGATTAACTCTCCCCCTTTGACATCAATGGCAAAGGGAGATTCTCATCTTGGGGCTGCTCCCCTTTCTTGAACTCTCCTTGGGGATGCTCCCCCTGTGTGACTTCCTTTGATCTTTCTCTGAATAATCTCTCCCATTTTTAACAAGGGGTATCACTTTTAAGTAATGTTGAAGACACATCGAACATACTCCCCCTGAAATTATGCTACTATGCTCTTTCTTCAAGTATAGGGCTCTTTTCTAGGGATGAATCTGATAAATATCTCCTCCTAGAATCATGGGAAGAAGAATTACTCCCCCTATGGGTATGTCTCCCCTATTTTTTATGCAATATGAACATTGTGCTACCATATAACCATCCTTGGACCTGTTCATGCATCAAACTCATGCCATACCAAGCATCATGAAGCAAAATATATGTCAACAATGAAATAAAGAATCGTGAGAAAAATATCAACCAAGTACATCCTTTACAAAATGTGTGCTCATCATGCACAACACCTATGTACATCAACATCATGCAATGTGCCAAAAGATATCATCCATGGAATGTATCAATCATATGCCTTTATCAACATGCCAACATGTGCATCTACCAATATGCTAACCATATGCATCCACCAATATGCCAACTATGTGCATCTACCAACATGCCAAACAATGTATCATATCACTCATGTTATGTCTCCATCATGAACCAAGTGCCACAATTAGGTATCTCAAACAAATGTCAATTGTTGTGTTAATCAAGTAGTACCAATGGTGTACTATCATCAAGAATATTCCATCTATGAGTATACCAAACATCTACATTACCATGCACCAATACTACAAAATGATGAATCCCATATATGTATGCCCAATACTCCATAAAAGATGTGCCAATCAAACTGCTAGTAGGTGCCTCTTCCAATGTGCTAGAAAAGTACCAATCATGCATCAACTATAGATCAACAATGATGTACAACATGATCAACTCATCAACTCACCAACCATATGTACCAATATGTAGCCCAATCCACATGAAAAATGCATGCACCATGATATCAACATATTCTTCCAATAATACATCATAAGATAAATTAATGAAACTCAAATATGTACCAGCCATGTACACCAACACATCATCATCAATCCATACTCATGGGTTAGTGTCATGCACTCAAGAGTTTATTTTACATAATCCAATAGATGAACACTTAAACCTGCAGCAAATAGTGTCAAAACCTACAACAAACAATGTCAGACCCTGCAACAAAGTGTTATACCATCACATCAAGATGCAATCCATGTGCATAGCCTCTTTATGAAGGCTTTACCACATATGCACGGTCTGATGCACAACAACTCATGTATGTACATGACCTATACAAGGTCATCCTATGTATTTACATGATTGATACCACTATCACCCGTGTATGCTTCAGTAGATGACTTACTTGAGATTCCCTTTAGTCTTTCATTCTATTATGGTTGCTTTGTCTTCTTCACCCACTTTTATAGATGTCCCTGCTCCTTAGAACTTAAGCTTTGAGCATCCATATTTTCAAATATGTCTCCCTTCCTTACTTCATTCGTTCTTCTAGCCATGCTATTTGAAGTTATCATCATGGAATTTCTTCTTGTGTTCCAACACTCATGGGATTTGTGGCCAAATCCACTACAGCTGTAGCATCTCATAGTGTTACAATGAACAACAATGTGTCCTACTTGATCACATCTCCAACACCTCATGGTGTTATAAAATCTTCCATTATATCTCCTTTCATAAGATCTACATTCAAAATCTTTGTGATCATATCCATTACATGAATAACAATGCCCATGAAAAACACTTTCATACCTTTGATTTGGTGTCCCAAGAATATCTTCTTGATGTCTTCCTTGCTTAGTTCTTTTGAAATTTTCTTTTCCTTGTGTAGATGGTTGCTTTGCAACATTGTCTTCCTTCTTTGATGGATTTACCTCATGCTTCTTTGAGGTACTTGCTTCAACATGTGTATCTTCTCCTTTGTATCCAAGACTTGATTTATCATATGGTGATCTTTGGCTTTATAATATCTCATCCAATATTAGTGAGCTATTCAAGAATTTGTTTGAATTTTCTACCTTCTTTCTAAGGTCAACAATTTCAGCTTCTAGCTTACAACATGACTCTTCCTTTTCATTTATTTGATTCTTGAATAATTCCTCTATTCTTTTGGCTTCTTCAATTTGGGTCTTGAGATGGAGAATAGTTTCAAAACTTTTTCTAATCTCATCATCTACCTTCACATTTTCGTTTTCATTCTTTAGTCTTGTGATTTATTCTTCCTTTTCTTCTAGTTGGGTCTTATTTCTCTCTTTGAGCATTTCCTTTAACATCAATATGTACCTTTGACTCCTCCTCAGAAACGTTTTAGTGTTATATGAAAGATAGTTATAGTGTGTGTAAAAATGATCACTTATATATATATATATATACAAACCCTCTTCAATTTCCTTTTGAATTTATAATAGATTTTCTTCTATTCTTTCCATGGTAAAACTATCATCAAACTTTCCACAAATTTTTTCTACATCATCTTCTTCACTTGAGAAACATTCAACATTATCACTTTTTGAATCAATGCAATCAAGAGTCTTTGGAGATTCTTTACCTTCATTTGAAGTATCTTAAATATCTTCCTTCTTGCCAACATCATCACATGATTCTTTTCCTTTAAAATCATCACATATGCAATCAAGAGTTATAGATTCTTTACCTTTGATAATCTTGACAGAGTGGTCTTCAACATCTTCTTTCTTTTTTTGATATGTCTCCTCTAGCTTTAGCCATAGATCCTTGGCGGAAGCGCATTGTCCCATACTCTCTTTGATAGGGATTGAAAGTCCACTAAGAATGGTCTTGAAATCCAATGCATCATTATTCTTTCCTTCCTTTCGAGCTGAAAACTTTGACTTTTTCTTCAACAGAACTGATCCACCATTGGTTTCCTTCCAAATAGTTGCTCCCATTGTCTTCAAATACTCTCTCATCTCTATTCTCCAAGTAGAATAGTTTTCCTCATCAAGGATTGGTATTTCATCATCCATTTGTGTGTCTATGGATCTCCTTCAAGTTTTTTAAGGCTTGTAGTGAAGGCTCGCTCTGATACCAATTGTTGGACACACCTACCGCACTTAGAGGGGGGGGGGTGAATGAGTGTGGGGATCTTTTTCCCAAAACATCCCTCTTACACAAAAAATCCTTAGTTAACATTCAACATTTTATCATTACTCATTGTTGTTATTTATAATCAGTTAGATGTGAATACATATCAGAAACATATATCAACAACATATCATCAACAAATCCTCTCCACAAAGAACACAAAGAACACAAGATGTATGTACAATTTTTCTTTTTATTATGGACTTCAATACAAGGGTTTTTTAGCAACAACTTAATAGAGTACAACTCTACAAGAGAACTAGATCTATATGCAAGACTCAACTTACATTCTCATCACAACTACGATGAGGCAACAATCCTCAACGTATATCAATCTGTTAACATAAACAAGTGCATCAACAATGCACCAACCTGTGTCAAACAACCTATAATCAACCTGTACCATAAACAAGTGCATCCAACCATGTACCAAGTATATACCAATCATGTGTCAAAAATCATCAACAATGACTAATCAATATGTACCAACATCATCAACTATACACCTCATGTATGTGCCAACTCATAAACTGCTTGTCTCAACCATGACTAGTTTTGGATTAGTCAACAACCCCAACTTGAAATAATCATAACTTTGTACCTATAATGAATAAGATACGAAACTGATACACAATATTATTCAGTGTGTTTTATGCAGTTCCTCCAGGTGGCACTACTTGGAACCTCTCATAAAATGCATTATAGCAAAAATGACATACCTTGCTGAATTTTGGCTTATTCTAGAGAGCGACCTTATAGAGCGTGGAACACACAAAATTTACATTGAATTGATCTAAAACTATTAAAAAACATACTAAATATTGTACCCTAACCAACCCATTTGGTCTCACTGAATTTGTATTTGTTATGAAGAAGTTATGACGTTTTTACCTGAATTACTTGTTTTTTACTAGTTTCAGGACTAGCCACAAACCCTATTTTCCACGGAGTGTAACTCCCAGAATATAACGACCCACAAGCTGAATTTTTTACCATAGATACTTAAGTATGTTTTCTCAATGGAAGAGGAATTTCACCATCTGAATCATTATAGAAAAAAAAAATTATAGCAAAAATGGTGAGATTACCTGTAAATAACATACCTTAGAAAGAATCATCAAAAGAATTTATCCTCCCTTCGATTCTGACACTCTTTTCTTCACCTTCCTTCTGAAATTCAGCTCAGATATCCTTGGTTACATCAGTCACCTATAGATCTTCAATATTCTCAAGTGTTCCACACCAAAACTACTCAAGAATCTCTCACAAGAAGCTCTCCATCAATACTCCAAAAGATATTCTCACAAGAACCTCTCCATTGATCCACAAAAAGGATGATCTACAAGAGACGATTGCTATATTATTTATACTTTCATCATCTAGATCAATTTACCCAGTTTTAGGTCACTTTACCCTTTTATAGGTTGCTTAACCTATTTTCCTTATTTTAGGGTTAACCACTTTCCATAAATAGAAAGTTCTCCAATACTTTATCATTTAAATATTCTTTCTTGATTTTGTCACCTTACTTTATCATTTATTGATTTTGTCACTTCTCTTGATTATTTAAATAATCCACCTTCACTTTGTCACCTTACTTTATCATTTAAATAATTATTTCTTCTTTTAGTTCACTTAACCCATTTCTAGGTCACTTAACCTATTTTCCTTATTTTTAGAGTTAACCACTTTCCATAAATATTCCTTCTTGATTTCGTCACCTTACTTTATCATTTATTGATTTTGTCACTTCTCTTTATTATTTAAATAATCCACCTTGACTTTGTCACTTTACTTTATCATTTAAATAATTATTTCTTCTTTTAGGTCACTTTGATTTCTTTAACCTTGGGGGCTTCAAGACTT
This sequence comes from Picea engelmannii, assembly GCA_009831015.1. Lineage (NCBI taxonomy): Eukaryota > Viridiplantae > Streptophyta > Pinopsida > Pinales > Pinaceae > Picea > Picea engelmannii. The sequence goes on along the minus strand of ML790342.1, from coordinate 302,477 downwards.
CATGTGGGGGTCCTTCATCTTCATAAGGCCATAACTCTCAAACCATGAGGATTTATGTGACATTCCACATACCACCAAAAATGGCATGACAAGCACTATCCATCTAGCTTAGTTTCACCAACAATTTCCTTGATCTTCATCTCATTATTCCACATACAAGCATGGGTCCTCCAACCGTTTTTCTAGGATAACTCCATCCGTAAAGCGTCTTCCCATGAGGGATTTCACCATAAGGGGAACACTTTGGAGTTCATCCATTTGTGCACCTTATCAATCAAGATAAGAAAATAATGATATCAAGGGTCCTCCAACAATTCTTCTAGAATAACTCAATCTTCAAAGCATCTTCTCGTGAGGGCTTTCACCATAAGGATACCACTTTGGATTTCATCCATTTGTGCACCTTATCAATCATGATAAGACAATAATGAGTCATCTATACATTTTTCCAACAATGCATCATATACCAATGAAACCACAACGATCCATCTTCATCATGTATCAATGACAACTCATT
>ML790342.1:284761-301910 GCA_009831015.1 Picea engelmannii | reverse complement strand
ATTCATCATATCAATGACAACTCATTGATCCATCTTCATCTATGCATTCTCATCAAGGAAAATACATATTATATTACATCAATCATCAATCAATCAATCCTTTGACATCAATCAATCACTTGACATCAATCAATGACATAAAGAAATCAAACCATTGTCATCAATGACAACATGATCCAACACATATCACTCTATACCACCAATATGACACATTGCTTCTCCTCCAATGTGCATTGGTTGAGTTCTACAGAGTATTTTATGTGTAAATTATCAATTATTCATTTGGTTAATGAGAATTCTTCCATTCTTTCTCTCTTGCTTCTTCTTTCTCAATTTATCTCTACAAATATTTGTGTTATTTTATAGCTAGATCTATTATGTGCAGGTTCAACACATTTACATGGTATAAAAAATGATGGAATACTAAGAAAAAGACACACCAAATTATTTTTGTAGCTACCAAAGATTGAAGACAACGGAAATATGGAATTTCCAAGAGAATTCATTCTTACACCTTACAATTAATTTGCATGGAAGGAGAGGATAATCATGGATCTTCGAAGCCAAGGATTATACAGTTTAATCATGATCACATAAACATAACCAACATCATCCATATAAAAATCCAAGTATCTAAATTGAATGCATGAAGCATTCAAAACAATTTGCAGTCTCATTTCTCCTGATCTCCTCTTTTACATATCTTCCTATAAAACCCCCAATGAATCATGGACCACCATGGAAGGGGTTTTTTGAAAATGGGATGAGATGAGGGGACACATACTTGAGGTGGAATTTTTCACATTAGATCCAAAAATCTTCGACAATCTCCAAGATTTGTTTACAAAATATATGGATTGACTGTCGCAACTCAAGGATTGTGGGGTTGATAAATCTAAGGAGAAGAAACAAATGGTTCTCACATTCTCTGCAATATTGGCCTTGAATTATAAGTTCTTTTATTCACATTCCATTCAGTCAAATTCTCCTCTGGAGCCACCTGGAAGATGCCTTCTCTTGAGTAATTTATTGAATCCCTGACACAAGAGAAAACCAACCTCATCAACATGGGAAAAATCAAAGGCCCAAAGGTGCATGTACTTACTATGAAATATTGAAGCGATCATCAACATCAAAAACCTAAATATAAATACAAAAGGAAAGCACATGCAAATATGAATATGGAGGGGTACTCAAAACCCTTCACCAATGCCTCTGAATCCAAATGTGGAAAGGGAATAAAAGGTGAGAAATGAAGATACTTCCATAAAGGATTCCATCAAGAATCCACATGCATGTAGAAATAGATAGATCTAATGACTTAATTACTTCAGAAAAATAACCTTGGAGATTTCATCCCTGAGGGTGCCAAGAAGAAGAAGCCAGAAGATCAGAATCCCAACAAAGGAAATTCTAGCAATGCCTTGATTGCTATCAACACCTCTCATGATGCTTGGATCATAGATTCAATAGAATCACACCACATGGATTCCATAAAAAAAAAATATTCTTCATTGTATTCATTCCAAGTTCCTCCCATTCTGATGGGGGAAAACTCTCTAGTCGAGGTTATCGACAAAGGAAGGATTAAACTCACATACAAAAGCTTCGAAAATGTGTTACACTTTCCCAAAATTTCCGTCAACCTTATCTCCATATATCAAATGGAAAATTACGGAACCAAAAATAAATTCATATTCACACCTCACACAGTGGATATCTATGAAATGAAAACCAATTCCAGGGTTTCTACCGATGAGGTAAATCATCAATCTAGATTGTATACATTTTATGAATTTATTGAACTAGATTATGCTTTCCTGCGTACCCATGCTACTAAAAGTAGTAGGATATGGCATGAAAGGTTCAGGCATTTAAATTATATGCAACAACTTAGCAAGAAGGGATTGGTTGATGGTCTACCATACATCCATTTCTCCAAAGGAATTTGTGAGGGATGTGTTCTTGGAAAATACCCTCAAGAAACATTTGACAAAGGAAATACATAGACAACTTCCTCTCCTTTAGATATGATCCATAGTGACCTGATGGGCCCTTTTCCACATCCATCAATTAGAAAATAAAGGTACGTTCTCATTTTTGTTAATGATTTCTCACACTTCACAGGGATTTTCTTTCCGAGAAAAAAATAATAGGTCTTTCAACACCTCAAATATTTCAAATCCCTTTTTGAGACACAGTCTGAAAAGAAAATCAAAGTCCTCCAAACTAATAACGGGGGAGAGTGTGTCAACCATGAGATCCAAAATCTTTGTCATGAGGTGAGGATTCAATTGTAGCACATAGTTCCCTATACTCCGCAACAAAACATAGTTGTTGAGTGGAAAAACAAATCTCTAAAAAAGATGGCATCTTGCATGCTACATATAAAGGAACTTCCACAAATATTATGGTTCAAAGAAATTAATTGTGAAACCTACATCCAAAACATATCTCCTCATAGATATATAAAGGATAAGATCCCCTAAGAGGCTTGGAGGGGCCTCAAAGAGGAAGTGAACCACTTTCATATTTTCGGTTAACGTGCATGGGCCCTAATTCCCTCCAAAAAGAGGAAGGCACTTGGTCCATAGAGCACATAGTGTATCTTTGTTGGATACCATGACCGTGTGAAAGGATACAAAATTATGGATATTTCCTCGGATTGACTCAGCATTGAGCAAAGTTTCCAATTCAAGGAAAGTGTCTCGCATGTACCTCAACAACCACATGCAACCACCTTTATTCTTCCTCTTGTATGAGATGATGAGCATGCACATGCTACATCTTATTCAGATGAGAGTTATGATTCAAAGTATTCATATGATCTAGATACATAGTTAGTAAAGTTAGATGAAGATTCAATGTATTCAAATGCAGATGAATATCCAGAGAAGAGGCCCAAGTCGGCATAGACTACTCTTCAGGATGTAGGCGATATTGTTGGTGATCCACTTGATACTAGGAAGAATTAATATGATTTTGAGGAGCTTCCTCTTGCACTCAATGCCATTTAACCATTGCCACCTAGGAATATTTTCTTGGTTTAGTCTTCATATCCACGGTCTTATGGAGAGGATGTTGGAAATCCCTTTTGGGAATCCACCATGTAGGATGAGTACAACTCTCTCCTCGAGAACGAGACTTCGGATCTAGTTCCCATTCCTTCTAGAAGGAAACTTTGTAGGTGTAGATGGTTCTACAGGACCAAGAGTGATGCAACAAGGTCGCAACCCTCACGGTCCAACCCTGCTCTCACCAGGACCTTCACTAACCTTGACCCGAAGAGTCGAAGAACTCTTCCAACTCCTCTCGGGAGTTCACGCTACCCACAGTCACTCCTCCGACGATCTCCCTTTCGCGTATCGGGAAATCAGAACTCACAGATTCACGAGTTCGATACTCACGATATCGGTCTTCCACTTCACCGAACCCCGATGGTCAAATAGTCAACGCTTACATTTGTCGGGGATTTCCCTATCGGGATATCGCCACTTGCGATGTCAAGCACCTAACTTTCCAAACTCTGAGTCCCGAGGTGCCGATCTCCCAACTCAATGCCACCTAGACTCCACTCGCACCTGTGGTCCCACACTGCCATGTCACCTTCGGGATTTCGCGGGTCGTGGATCCACGATGCAAGTTTTTCTTGTTGTTGAAAACCCAGAACGCCGAATCCATCGCACCGAATCCCGAACTCCGATGGGCGTTGGTCCTTCCAGTGCCAGGGGTTAACTTCCCTACAACTTCCCCACGATCCAACGATCATCGGGATTTCGCGATATTGCCCTGCGATCCTTGACCGTCAGATTCCTTCGCCTTAAAAATTTCTTCTACTCCACTGCTTTTCTCAGTTCTAATCTCACCTGGGTCTGTTCCCACAGTAACGGTAAGGAACTATCCTTTCTGAGCTTAATTCCTCCCACTCCTTCAACTGAAGGTTGGCGCACTCCTTGCGCTCGACGTCCAATCACTCTCCAGGTGTTGGGTCTTCTGGACTCTATGCGCTTCCAGCAACAGTAGTCGTTGTCAACCTAAGCTCAGACTCACCACTGAGACTTCAAATCCGTCCTGCACTTACCCTGCACGAGTCGAATAACCCAATTCAACTCCTGGGTAGATGAGAATGAGGGTTTAACTGTCTAGCCTCATCAATGCACTCTATGCGGATGAATTCCACTACACTCTATGCAGAGATCTCTTGGCTCAGACAGAGAAACAATTAAAACTCATTCTCCTCTCTCTCTCTCTCTCAGATTTCAAATCAACTATGAAATCACATACGCAGCTTATCAAAGAAAATGCATGACAGAAAGCAAACATCCATGAGAATAATATAACACAGAGAAACAACACAAACCACGAAGCTGAATCAAAGACTTCTTTCTATTAATTCAATCTGTACATGGGTGTTCTTCACAGGTTCTCTGCTATGCTCTTCTCTTGCTCCTTCTCTCAATAATGCTGAACTATGCTGAATAATTACAATAATACAAAGGAGGGTGCCTATATTCCGTTTGCACTCTCGAAATCTGAAACTATCAAATCTACAATAAATTCCTATCTAACAGCATTAAAACCATTAAATTCCTTCCTATCTATAATACAATACAAGTGCGCTTCATTACATTAACTCATTAATGATTGGCACAACAAATATCAAGGTAAAATTCAAAAAGAATTATGTTGGCTTGTCCAGCTGTCTTTCCCTACTCCACGCGCTGGCTCTCTTGATGATTTGTGGATGCTCCTGCATCATACTCCTCGGCTCAAAATATTTCATGGGCTCCTGCACAGTGTGCCCATGCTTTTGGATAACTGCTTATGCTTCCCAGATGGCATCTTCCACTGGGTGATTCTTCCATTTTACCAGGTATTCAAAATACTGCTTCCGCCTGGTCTTCCTGCCTACTCTTTTATCCAGTATGCACTCCATCTGAGGCTTCTGTGCAACTGGCAATTGTTTCTGCCACCGGACCACTGGTTCCTCAGTTCCAGTGCCTGCTTCTCCAGCCCTGTATGGGTATAAATCTGAAACATTGAATATCAGAGATATCTCGATGCCCTCTGGAAACTCCAGCTCATAGGCATTCTCCCCTAACTTCTTTAGGATTCTGCACGGTCCGATTTTCTTCATCTTGATTTTATTGTATGTTCCCCTTGGGAACCTTTCCTTTCTCAGGTGCTCCAGAACCATGTCCCCAACTTCAAACTGAAGTTGTCTCTTTCGCTAATCAGCTCTGTGCTTATATTCCTGATTTGATTTCTGCAGTCACTGCTTCACCTTCGTGTGAAGTTCCTCCATCGCTTCAACGAATTCTTCAGCATGAGCGCTGCTAGTTTCAGCCTGTCTTGACTCCCTGAGCTTAGAAACTCCCCTCGTTTGTGTCCCATACAAAATCTGGAATGGGCTCTTACTTGTGCTCTGATTCACAGAGTCGTTGTATGCAAATTCTGCCTGCGGTAATATCTGGTCCCAACTGTTATGGTGCTTGGTCACCAAGCTTCTCAATAGATCCCCCAGGCTTCTATTGACCACTTCTATCTGCCCATCTGTATGTGGATGGTAAGCAGAACTAAATGCCAAATTAGTTCCCATCTTCTTCCATAGCATCCTCCAGAAATGACCTATGAATTTTGTATCCCGATCCGAGACTATGCTTCTCGGCAATCCATGTAATCGCACAATCTCTTTGAAAAACAAGTTCGCGATGTGTGTCGCATCGCTGGTCTTATGACACGGAATAAAATGTGCCATCTTCGAAAACCTGTCCACCACTACAAAGATGGAATAAACTCCTCTTTTCATTCTTGGCAGTCCTAGCACAAAATCCATACTGATCACCTCCCACGGCCTCTCAGGTATGGGCAATGGCTGATAGAACCCTGTGTTTTGCTTTCGGCCCTTCGCATGTTGACATATCTGACACCTGTCAACAAACCTCTTTACATATTCTTGCATGCCTGGCCAATAATACAATTCACTCAGCTTGGCAAATGTCTTATCATGCCCAAAGTGACCTACTAAGCCTCTGCTGTGTTTTTCTTTCACCAAATTCTCCCTCATGGAGCAATCTGGAATGCACAGCTGATTGCCCTTGAACAACAATCCTTCCTGGATCATATAATTAATCCATGGAGTCCAGTATCTAAGAATTGGGTTCTCGTCTGCTTCATAAGCTTCTCTGAAGTCTGCATCACCTGCATACATATCCTTCAGATTTTCAAAACCCAAGGTTTTGACTCTAAACTCCTGCACCAGTAAAAATTTCCTGCTCAAAGCGTTTTCCACTTTGTTAGTAGTTCCTGAAATGTGCTTGATCACAAACGTGAAATTCTGCATGTACTCGACCCATTTTTCATGCTTCTGGTTCAACTTCTCCTGTTGACTCACTAACTGCAATGCGTGGTTATCACTGTACAGCACAAACTCTTTGGGTATCAAGTAATGCCTCCACTTATTTAATGCATGTATGATGGCATAGAACTCTTTATCGTACGTGGAGTATTTCAGCTTGGCATCATCCAAATTCTCTCTATAATAAGATACAGTTATGTCATCCTGACTCAAGACCCCTCCAACAGCATACCCACTGGCATCACATTTCACTTGAAATGTTTTCCAAAAATCAGGCAACACCAAAATCGATTTCTCTGTTATCTTCCGCTTCAACAGATTGAAGCTCCTCTCAACCTCCGTTGTCCAATGAAAAACCTTATGCCGTTTCTTTACTGTGTCCATCATCGCGGCGCTGATTCCACTAAAATTCCGAATGAATTTCCTATAGAAACTAGCTAATCCGTGGAAGCTCCTTACCTCAAAAACGTTTCTCGACGATGGCCACTTCCTGATTACTTCCACCTTCTCAGGATCCATCTTCAATTCATTTGCCGAAATTACAAAACCCAAATAAATGAGTTATGTCTGCATAAATGAGCACTTCTTCAAATTGATCAACAGTTTCTCCTGCTGCAGCCTTCTCATCACAATGGCCAAATGCCTCAAGTGTTCAGCCTTGGTTTTGCTGAAAATCAGTATGTTGTCGAGATACACGACAACAAATTTGCCAATGAATTCCCGCAGGACTTCATTCATTAGCCTCATGAAAGTGCTCGACGCGTTTGTCAAACCAAACAGCATGACCAACCATTCGTACAAACCCTCGTTTGTTTTGAATGATGTCTTCCATTCATCTCCTTCTCTCATCCGGATCTGATGATATCTGCTCTTGCGATCAATCTTTGAAAAATAATTTTCCCCACTCAGGCAATCCATCAAGTCATCCATTCTCGGCAGTGGAAATTTGTACCTGATGGTGATTTTATTTATTGCCCTGGAGTCTGTACACATCCTCCAGCCTCCATCCTTCTTCGGACTTAGTACTGTCGGAACAACACACAGACTAAGGCTTTCTCTGACCAGTCCTTTATCTAGCAAATCCTGCACTTGCCTTTTGACCTCCTCGTTCTCCTGAGGTGTCAACCTGTACGCTACTTTATTCGGTAAACTTGCTCCAGGTATGAGGTCTATATGGTGACTCACACTCCTCATCGGTGGTAACGAACGAGGTAGTTCATACACGATGATATCAACGAACTCTCCCAACAGTTCCTGAATATCCTCTGGCAAGTCGTCCACTCTTGTGCTTGTCAGGACAATTCTCGGTTTCCTAACAACAAAGAATTGTAGATCTTCGTTCTTCTCCATCTCTGTGAGAAGCTCCTTCCCACTCATAAGAAGTATTGTGCTGGTTACTTCTGTCTTTACTTCCTTGTCTTTTATCGGAAGCAATCTGTGTGTTCTCCCATCCTTCTCCAAGGTGTATGTGTCCATCCTTCTGTCATGAACTACATTTTGGTCATACTTCCATGGTCTACCCAGCAATATATGACATACATCCATGGGAATGACATCACACAGAATATCATCATGGTAATTCCCAATTTTAAATTTAACTAAGCATTGTTTAGTGACACTTACCCGGTGTCCTTTCTGTAACCACGAGACTTTATATAGACTTGGGTGTTTAGTTGTTTCCAGCTCCAGCTTTTCCACCATCTCGGATGAAACAAGATTATCAGTTCTTCCACTGTCAACAATGACCTTGCATTTCCTGTCCTTGGCGGTACAAGCCATTCTGAACAGTCTGCTCCTTTGCACTGCGCTTTCCACCTCTTTCTCAGGTTTCAAAAGGTTTTTATGCATACCAAGTGACCTTCCGTTGTCTGCATCTTCGTTCTCAGCATCACGCCTCTGCGCCTCAGTGATGTGAGCTTCACTTCTGTCCGGCTTCCTGTCTGGATAGTCAATGGCTTTGTGTCTGTCTTTTCCACATGTAAAACATGTGATTATTCCTCCTCTGCCTCTTCCCTTACCTCTGGTATGAGGAAAAGTATTTACGTCAGCATAATCTCCACCCTGTTCCGTATGCTTCCTCCTCGGCTCAGCATATTGTTGCCTCTATTCAGTTTGTGGCTGCCTCTGCTGTGAGGTTCCACCTCTCTCAATTTTACCCTGAGGTATTTCCCATTCCTCCTTGGGCTTCTGAGTTCTTTCCTGGGCAACCGCTTTACCTCTGGGCTGGCTTTTGCCTCGCCCTCGTTGTCCCTACTTGCGTCTCAGCTTCTCCTCGGCTTTCAGAGCCATCTGGTAAGCATCTTCCACCATCCTGATGGTCAGCATGCTCAACTCATCCTGAATGTCATACCTCAGCCCAGTCAGGTACCTCGCCACCTTTTCGTCATCACTCTCCCGATGACCAGCTCGGATATTGAGCCTGAAGAATTCCTCGGTGTACTCCTTCACCGTCATCAGCTTCTGTCTCAGGTTCTACATTCACCTGAACAGAGTGATCTGATAATATTTGGGGATGAATTTCGCCTTCATCTTAGCGATCATCTGATCCCAGCTCTTAATCTTTTGTTTTCCTTTGCAGCGCCTATCCGCCTGCAATTCATCCCACCATAAGGATGCATGTCCTTTCAACTTGGTAATAGCATGCCTTACCTTCTTGTCCTCTTCGATGTCTTTGTAATCAAAGTAGGTGTCGAGTGCTCGGATCCAATCCAGCAACTCTTCTGCATTTAGACTCCCCTCGTAAATGGGAATGTCCATCTTTGTCTTCGAGCTCATCCTGGAAATGGCTCTAATCAATCGTTCAGTTGAGGCATCCTCTGCTGAGACCTCTTCTACATCGTGTCCAGCTTCCTCTTCAACTTCGGAATCACTGAACTCTACTGCGCCAGCTCCGCGCCTTTGGGTGGTCTCCATCTCTTTGAGTCTCTCCCTGAGATATCATATCTGTCGCTCCATCTATGGATTCCCTGCCGGCCTTCCTCTTCTTTGTGCATCCCTGTCCTCATGATCAGGTGATTTCCTCTCTCTTCTAGGCGGCATGGTGTATTCTTGTCTCTGCTACAGAAAGCAAAGATACTCCTGCTCTGATACCACTTGACGCAACAAGGTCACAACCCTCACGGTCCAACCCTTCTCTCACCAGGACCTTCACTAACCTCGGCCCGAAGAGTCGAAGAACTCTTCCAACTCCTCTCGGTAGTTCACGCTACCCACAGTCACTCCTCCGGCGATCTCCCTTTCGCGTATCGGGAAATTAGAACTCGCAGATTCGCGAGTTCGATACTCACGATATCGGTCTTCCACTTCACCGAACCCTGATGGTAAAATAGTCAACGCTTACATTTGTCGGGGATTTCCCTATCGGGATATCGCCACTTGCGATGTCAAGCACTTGACTTTCCAAACTCCGAGTCCTGAGGTGCCGATCTCCTGACTCAATGCCACCTAGATTCCACTCGCACCTGTGGTCCCACACTGCCACGTCACCTTTGGGATTTCGCGGGTCGCGGATCAACGATGCAAATTTTTCTTGTTGTTGAAAACCCCGAATGCCGAATCCCGAAATATGATGGGCGTTGGTCCTTCCAGTGCCAGGGGTTAACTTTCCTACAACTTCGCCACGATCCAATGATCAGCGGGATTTCGCGATATTGCCCTGCGATCCTCGACCATCAGATTCCTTCACCTTAAAAATTTCTTCTGCTCCACTGCTTTTCTCAGTTCTAATCTCACCTGGGTCTGTTCCCACAGTAATGGTAAGGAACTATCCTTCCTGAGCTTAATTCCTCCCACTCCTTCAACTGAAGGTTGGCGCACTCCTTGCGCTCGACGTCCAATCACTCTCCAAGTGTTGGGTCTTCTGGACTCTGTGCGCTTCCAGCAACAGTAGCCACTGTCAACCTAAGCTCAGACTCACTACTGAGACTTCAAATTTGGCCTGCACTTACCCTGCACGAGTCGAATAACCCAATTCAACTCCTGGGCAGATGAGAATGAGGGTTTAACTGTCTAGCCTCATCAACGCACTCTATGCGGATGAATTCCACTGCACTCTATGCAGGGATCTCTTGGCTCAGACAGAGAAACAATTAAAACTCATTGTCCTCTCTCTCTCTCTCTCTCTCTCTCTCAGATTTCAAATCAACTATGAAATCACATACGCAGCATATCAAAGCAAATGCATGATAGAAAGAAAACATCCATGAGCATAATATAACATAGATAAACAACACAAACCACGAAGCTGAATCAAAGACTTCTTTCTATTAATTCAATCCATACATGGGTGTTCTTCACGGGTTCTCTTCTCTGCTCTTCTCTTGCTCCTGCTCTCAATAATGCTGAACTATGCTGAATAATTACAATAATACAAAGGAGGGTGCCTATATTCCGTTTGCCCTCTCGAAATATGAAACTATCAAATCTACAATAAATTCCTATCTAACAGCATTAAAACCATTAAATGCCTTCCTATCTATAATACAATACAAGTGCGCTTCATTACATTAACTCATTAATTCTTGGCACAACAAATATCAAGGTAAAATTCAAAAAGAAGTCAGCTGGCTTGTCCAACTGTCTTTCCCTGCTCCATGCGCTGGCTCACTTGATGAGTTGTGGATGCTCCTGCATCAAAGAGCATAGTGGATGGATATATTAGCATATACAAAGCCATGCTAGTTTCCAAAGCATTTCAACAGGTGCATGGCATTGACTATGATGAGACCTTCTCTCCAGTAGTGAAGATGGATTCCATACATTTGGAACTTTCCATTGTGGAAACCTAGGGGTGGGAATTCCATCATATGGGTGTGAAGAATTCATTTCTTCATGGTGATCTCTCTAAGAAAATCTATATGGAGCATCCTCGGGGATTTATGCAGGAATCATATTTGGTCTATTGACTGAAGATGTCTATTTATGGCCTCAAGAAGGCTTCAAGGGCATGCCAAGATGGACTTCTACCTATTGTCACATAACTTTGTATGTTGTAAATCGAACCCAAATGTTTACATGCTCAGGACGATGGATTCACTTCTACTCTTAGTTTTGTAAGATGATGATTTGTTGATCACCGATTTCTCAACTTCAACAATTATTGCAGTCAATAGGATTCTACATGATAGGTTCTTGATGATGGACATGGGTCTACTACATTTTTTTCTTGGACTTGACATCAGTCAAGATGCATCATGCATCAAATTTTCTTAGGCCAAGTATGCACGATATTTCCTTCAGATATTTCACATGAAAATATGCAAGTATGCCCTAACTCCTTTCCTATCAGGATTCAAACTTGAGGATGGCGGGGACTCTCCACTAGTTGAAAACACACTATACAAACAACTCGTGTGGACCTTGTGGTATCTCACACACTCTAGACCATACCTCTACTTTGTAGTTGGGACAGTCTCTAGGTTCATGCAGGAGATGCATAAGCTACATTGGAAGGCTGCAAGTAGTATCCTTCGATATGTACATGGAAAAATCACCTTTGGGATTCATTATGGAGAAAAATGTACATTGGATCTCATTGGGTTCACTTATTTTGACTTGGCTGGCGATATCATTGATCGCAAGTCCACATATGGTTACTCACTCAGTCTTGGTTCTGGGCCTATCTGTTGGTTGACTAAAAATCATGCTGCCATTTCTCTATCTTCAGTCGAGGAAGAGTACATAGGGGTACTTAACATAACCATTCAGGCTATGTCGCTACAAAATTTTCTCACTAAGATGGGCATTCAGTTTCGTCAGTCAATAGTCATCTGGTGTGACAACTAGAGCACTTTGATGTTATACAGAGATCCAAGTCAAAGGAAGCAGAAAAAACACATTGAGACATATGCACTACATTCGAGACTTAGTACACGAGGGGACTGCATGAGACATGCTCTAGGACAAAGACTGAGTGAGTCAGCATGTGAGAGATCCCATTAGTTGGGTATGTGTAAAACCCTGTTTACCCCAGTTTGTAAATATAACTATATTATCAAAGAGACTATGGAAAAATGAATATGTGTGAATGTTTGATTTGATGTACCTTTGTCTAGAAGGTCAACAAATGTAAATTTTGTTATTTACTAGAAAATGGATAAGTGTTGCATGACTACTGGAAAAGGGGTATGCTAAGAGAGACCAAACAATATATGAAAGAGAGGGTGAAGGGGACCAAGAATGGTTGCGTTAACATCCACCAAACTAGTACCTTAATAGATTTAATTGCTTAGGACCAAAATAGACGTCTGACCTAGAAATGAATTACATTCAAGCTGGTAGGTGGGAAGACCTCCTCAAGAGTTAATGAGGGGATGGGGTAGGGAACCCATCTGTACGGATTTCAGACCTGACCACGAAATGGGAATTCGATCCAAAGAAAATATTGTTGAGGAAGGAAGTAAAGGATGGTGTGGTGGGAAAAAGAATACCTATGAAGGGTGAAAATATGAGAAACTAAGCTCTCAGGTTCATGGAAGAACTAAGAGATCAGCGTGTTCTGATTGCATTAAATGGCTAGCAGGTTCATGATACAAGTTGATAAATGAGGCTGGTCCTCGTTTCTTAGTATTGTGTAAATCATTGTCAAGATCATGCAAGAGGAGGAGATTAACCTCCGTCCCTATTGTCACTTAGCCAAAAGAAGGATTCTATCAGAGAGAATTGTGGTCTAGCTTGGGGGTGGATAGTGGTAAATCCGTTAGGAGTGACTGATCCCATGGTTGGGTGGAAACAGTAACCCCTTTTAGCAGTCGCTTCACGTTATCTATTTTTGATAAGTGTTTTCATACTTTATGCATTGAATTGGGAATAATGGATGAATGCATGTATTTATATATCTATAAATAGTTTTTGTATTGAAATGGTTAAGTTATGTGTATGCATTTGTTTCCTTGAGATTATTATGCTTCTTCTTGATTTTTTGTATGCTCTAGTTTAACAGTTGAAGGTTATTTTCCCAGGGAATTACCTCACAGTTATAGAGTAAGATAAATCCTCTTGGCACTGCTATTGTCTCGGTAATTCCATGATATTTCCATTCCCTGCTTCATAGCTTAAATTTTTGCAAACTAGGAAGGTGCTTCCTTCAAACCAGTAGTCTAAGAGGCCTTAGGATCGCGCCCACAACCTTAACCAAATATTGGATAAGAGTAGAGATTATAGCCCTAGATTCAGTAGAGGTTCCATATGACCAGGCTCTAGGAACCCTACACTAAGCCCAAAAGGAGCTAGTTCTTGATGGTTTCGAAGCTTCGGTAGCTTGAGGCCCTGGGATGCAAAACTTCACGTTTGTCAAAATTAACCAAATTTTAGAGTCGGGAAAGGTTGTGAGTCATTAATATGGAGCGTCCATTGGGGCCCCTTATCAACCATTCGATCATCTAGTGGAAGTGTTTTCACATGGTACTTCAGTAGAGCCCTGCCTTGGGAAAGCAAAGTGGAAGTGAAGCAAAAACCTCTGAAGGCTAGAGTCACGAGATGACTAGGACTAGTGATCAGAGGAACCTTTGGGTTCCTTCCTAACCATTATATATGGGCTATGGTCCTACCAATTCTAACCAACCTTGGGAGAAAAGATGAGTCTGCACCACCGAACCCTCGAATGTCGAACTCTCGAAGTAATAATATTCATAGATCAATGGATATACGTGGCCAGATATCGACTGTGAGATCTAAGGGATGTTGGAAGGTTGTAATCTTGAGGTGACATGGCATAGTGACATCACCCACGAACTTGTGGACCTCAGTTTGAAGTGCCACCTGTTACCCAGATTCGTATGTATCACATACTCAATATACCTACTGGAAAGTGACACATGTCAACTCTTATGAGGGTGTCTTCCACGCTTGTCCCTTCCATGTGTTAGCTAATGGTACGTGCTCACCTAGCCTAAAGGGTTAGTGAAGTGTCGGGACCCTAGGAACCTAGGACTTCAAGACTCCAGAGGGTTTGGGGTGTAGTACTATAGAGAGACTGAATGGCCTGAAAGTCAGAGCTATGTAGCGAGATTGTGGGACTTTGGAAGATCATAAATTCAGGTGGTGTCATGCATAGATAGAAAAGAGGTGTGAAATGTTGAAGCACTGAAACATCGATTTCCTCCACAAGCGATATATGAGAAAGAGATTAAGTCTAGACATGGGATCATATGGTGTATGATCTTCCACCATGGGAAAAGGAACTTAGAAACAACACATGTGAGGTGAATCCATGTGGGTGCCATGTGGCCATCAACTAATTAATGCGCGAAGAACATTGAAAATGTATATTCGTCATTTCTGAGTCGGTTTTGAGCATGGAGAGCATGGTTGGAAATCCCTGGATAAGAAGAGTGTGATAGAGACCCTGAATGAAGGATTTGACCACTTAAGGAGAACAAAATTTTGATTCCCCATCCCTAGGAAATCCACTCAAGGGTCGAGTCTGTTACAAATTGGTATCAAAGCATGGTTAGAGAACTTGGCCTACTTGGGATGATGGATGAGTTGTGTAAAAACCATATTTAAAGAATTTTAAGGGTGATGACCTACCTTACCTCTTTCGTATAGAGTTTGGTTAAATTATTACTAAAGAAAAGAATGAAAACTTTCTACTGTGTCTATTTAAGAAATATGAACTCTGTCTTGTTCATGAAAAAATAGACTGTTAGCTAACAACAAGTTCTTTGTCAGCACTCAAGCAGTTAGTAAACCATGAGAATCTACAATCATAAAGGATGGGGATTCTCCATGAGGTGGGGTATTTCTCCCACAATATATATGGAGAATATGATGAGAGGAGGGTGGTGGAGATCCCTCTAGATCTAGCTGAAATTGTAAGATGCTCATGGGCGAATTACATAGTTGTAAGGACGAAAATGAGAGATTGATAAAGGAGAAAGAAAAACAAATGAAAATCAATGAAGTCTTGTTGCAAATCTTATCCTATATATAGAGGCAGCTGCAACATGGACCTGTAACTAGTCATGTGGACCAACGACATAAAAAGAGAAGTCAAATTCCACCTCATATACGAAAACATGGTCCCATAAGTGGCCACACTAGGAGGAGTACCTTGAGGAAGATCCAACCTAGAGACAGGGGAAACTCATTGGGAGAGTCCTATGGAAAGTAAAATGAAAACTCCGAGGGATATTCTAGTATCAAAACTAGCTCACATTCTCAAAGGAAAAGAAATAAGAGAAATCATTCCAAAAGTTAGGACCCTGAAGAGTTCAAGAAAGAAAAACCACCCTCTTCCAATAGAGATATTGAGAAAGGGGAAGAGGCAAAATCTTGGCTTTTTGGTTTAAAGAAATAATTGAGAGTCCATGACTACTCTAAAAACTTGAAGGCTCAAATATCCATCTTCAACCTGAATGGAAAAGCTTCCATTTGATTGGAAGACCTTAAGAATGTGAAAGGAATCCATGAAGAGGATTTATCATGGAAACAATTTGAGAAACACTTCAAGAAGAGGTATCTATTAGATAAATACTTTCATGGGAATACTAAGGATTTCTATGAACTCAAGATGGGACAAATCATCATAGAGGAATACATCAATAAATTCCTACAGTTGTTGAGGTATGTATCCGACATAAAGGATGAAAAATTTAAAGTGCAACGATTTATTAGTGGGTTAGCTCAGACATACTAGAACAAGATTGAGTTTGACGAGAAAAATGTAAATTTTAAACCTACGAAGTAAATCAATGCATATATATTCTTAAGTAATACAGAAATTAATCAATGGCCCATACACAGAGTACACAGAGATTTTATACTGGAAACCCTCAACCGGGAAAACCTTTCTTATTTTCATTATATCGAATTTCACCATTCACCATACAATATATACAATGTTTTTAGGTATTCTGTAGATACCAAAACCCTAATCCCTTAATCCGGGATTAATTTACAAATCCACTAAAAATAGAAAAATCCATCGCAGCTGTCGTATCTGGCGCACCCACACACACACACATGCAAAGAATATAACACATACCCAACATTCTCCCACTTGTCGTTTTCTTTGCATCCAGGGGTCTAGGGGATTATATAGTCAACAATCCAGGGCAACAATGCCCATTGTTACTCTACACCAGGAGAACTTTTCTGTGCTCACAGACTTCGTCAATGAATCTGCAACATTCTTCAAAGTGTCAACCTTTTCCAGCAACACCTTCTTTTCCTCAACCATGTCTCTCAGAAAGTGATACTGAACATCAACATGCTTTGTCTTCGAATGATAAGTTGGGTTCTTTGCCAGGAATATTGCACTCTGATTGTCACAGTCTAATCTCACTGCTTGTTGTACCAACCCAATACCTGAACACAATCTTTGTAACCATACTACTTCCTTGCTTGCATGAGTGGCTGCCATGTATTCAGCTTCTATAGTTGAGAGTGCCACTACAGCCTGTATTTTTCTCATCCAACTGATTGCTCCTCCAAATAGGTTAAACACATACCCACTTGTAGATTTTTTGCAATCCAAATCTCCAGCCCAGTCTACATCAACAAAGCCATGTATGTCCACCACTCTGTCCAATCCCGGTCTTCCTTGGTAGCACAATCCATAACTGGTGGTGCCACAAAAATACATGAAGACCCTCTTTACTATTGTCCAATGCTCCTTCCCCGGTTTTGACATATACCTGCTCAAAACTCCCACTGCATGTGCAATGTCCGGTCTAGTACAAACCATTGCATACATCAAACTGCCAATTTCACTGGCATATGGAACATGGGACATGTCCTCTTCTTCTTCCTGTGTCTTGGGACACTGATCTGCAGATAACTTTACACCTA
>ML790342.1:267832-281942 GCA_009831015.1 Picea engelmannii | reverse complement strand
GTACCAGTAGCCTATGTGCTTGTAGATGGTGTACCAGTAGGCTGTGTACCAGGATCCACAACGATCCATTGTTCTTTGTCTACAAGAAGGTCCTCCATATTGAGCTTCCATAGCTCAAAGTTTTTACCATTGAACTTCTCTATCTCAATTCTAGATGAGCTCACCATTCCTCTTACTTTACTTGAATCTCCGCTGCAAAATCTCCCACTAAACCCAGGTTTATCACAGACCCAAGATAAACTTGATATATCAAGACCGAGCCAAACCCTCAGCAACAAAGGCGTCCCTCTGAAGCCAANTGATACCACATGTAAGTTTTAAACCTGTGAAGTAAAGCAATTCATATAGATTCTTAAGCAATACAAAAAATAATCAATGGCTCATACACATTGTACATAGAGATTTTATACCGGAAACCCTCAACCGGGAAAAACTTTCTTATTTTCATTATATCGAATTTCACCATTCACCATACAATATATACAATGTTTTTAGGTATTTCATAGATAACAAAACCCTAATCCCTTAATCCGGGATTAATTTACAAATCCGCTAAAAATAGCAAAATCCGCCCCAAAAAAAATTTCGGGGCGCTGCCCCGAATCATCAAACACAGATGTCGTATCTGATGCACCCACACACACAAACATGCAAAGAATATAACACATACCCAACACCAAAGACCTTAGAAGGCACTATCTGGAAGGCAAGGTATTGTTATGAACAGTTCAAGAGTCAGACAAAACATCACGAGGATTGGAATAAGAAGAGTAGCTCGGGGCTCAAGAAGAAGGGGTTTAAATCCTCAAGCTTTTAGAACTATAGAAAGGATTATGGGATGATCCTTCCTACCCGAAGCGTGTATCAGTAGAATTACCCCTCCCAGAGTGTAAATAAACCTTTTGGATCAACCCCAAGAAATATTGATAACCCTTGAAATTTTTGGGTTGCCGAGAAGAATATCTACTGAGGTATTGTCCAAACAAACAATAGAATAGTAGGAGACTCTACAATATGTAAGAATCTACCACAATCAATAATGTGGCTAGGAGCATGCCACAAATTTATGCAGCTTTGGATAATAAACAAGTCGACCACCAAGCTTCAGTGGTGGATATGGAAGGTATGATCGCCAACCATATGTTAGAATATGAATGGATGTGCTCATTTTACCATCGAAAATATAACTATTATCACCGAACCATAGGCCGAAGCCACCCTTTGAGCACCTTAACCTTGACATAGAATCATTCTGGATGCAAACCCTAGGCTACATAGCCAAACAAAGCATAGCGCACCTTTCTCCAAGGATAGCACACCAAACAAGAGATGATCAGATAGTCCAAACCATAACCAAGAGATAGTGCAAGCCAAAACTGAAATCTTCTAGCTCCAGCAGCTACAAGGACACCTCTCCTCCAAACTTGCGCACAAATTGGGAAACTACAGTGCACACAAGTTTTTCTTCTATAGATTTGAGAATGCTTGCCAGAATGAAGACTGACCTCCTATATTTATACTAATTTTGGCTAACTGTCTTGGTCGACGTCTCATTCTGGGTATCTATTTACTCAGTGTATATTATTTCTTCTATCTGACTTCTTCTCTTGGAGGCTAATAACCTAATACAAATTATCCTCTTCAGTTGACTTGTCTTCTAGGGTTATTAGCCATCTCATTAGGGTTTCTTCTTTCTTCCCGAAATATTTATTCTCGTCAGGTTTACACATGGAGGTAAATACCTCTCTAATATACCATAATATCAACAATCCCTCCTAGGTAGGGAGATATTTGAAGGTAATGGTATTGAGCACAAACATACCATTTACCCGGTAGCATCAACATAGTAATATAGACTATATCATGACAAGATCATGAGCACCATCATCACTATCAGTGTCATCAGCTACATCATCCTTCAAAACTACACTTCATTTGAGTAATAAAACATGATACTAGATAGGTCACTCACTCCATAGAGTGACACAAGAACCATTCTTCTAATCTGAAGATATGTCCTAGAAGAATAAATGTCCTGGACCATTTTCCATCTGGGAAATCTCTATCCATTGATCATCCATATAGTTGATAATCATTTCCAACACTATTGATAGTCTTTAAGGAAATCAAAATATCATTCAATAGAAAAAATGTGTCTATCCATAGTAGTACACAACTACAATCCAGTGGTACACTACCACACCAAGTAGCACACACATACTTGATCCATGACGTATAGTCACAATCAATGGAACACATCCACCACAGGACCATAGAGACATAACGTCTCCATAACAATCATTTGATATCAACCTGTACAGAAAAACATTGTTATGATATAAACTGAATCATTTGGGCCATTATTCCACTCACATCTGTGAAATCTGGAAGAGCATCTTCCCTTAAAAGGTAAGACATCAATGATGAGCTATCTAGACTATTCTTCTCAAGAAAGGAAGAATAACTATCCCAGTTTCTGAGCCTAGACCATTCCCTAGCCTGGGCCATTTCTCCGGCACTAAACTTAGTGCAACATGGAGAGAATGAGTCTGCCTTAGGGAATGCATGTCCCTGATTGCTGAACTTGGACCATTCCCCACCCTAGGCCATTCCTCTGACACTAAACAAATTGCAAACTGAAGAGAATGAATCTTCTCGAAGGAATGATTGTCCATACCATTTCCAAAGGAAATGACTATCCTGAACCAACCTCCAAAATAGACCATTTCCCATGTTAACCACAATGGGAGATCGTTGTCCAACAAGGCAAGCTAGTCTTCTTGAGTAACCCTCAAGAAGAGAGACTTCCCTAGACCATTCTTGATGTTAACCACA
The DNA here is from genome assembly GCA_009831015.1 of Picea engelmannii. NCBI lineage: Eukaryota > Viridiplantae > Streptophyta > Pinopsida > Pinales > Pinaceae > Picea > Picea engelmannii. The sequence continues at coordinate 279,107 of ML790342.1, read as the reverse complement.
ATGGGAAATCATTGTCTATGGTACATCAACAATCCATTGAAATATTTTCATTATGAAAATGACCGTTCAATCTGGACCATCTTCAAAACTAGAAAATGTATGTCTGTCATAAATCTCAAACCACTTTCGGAACTGGAAAGGAACTTCTCATCTTGGACCATTTTTCGAATTGAAAAATGACTTTCCATAAGTCAATAACACATCAGTGCTCCCTCCCAACTTGGGATTCATCTCTTCCTTTTTCAATAAGGAAGTTGTCTCCATGAGCTCCATCTTGAGTATGCAAACTCTTTTATCTTGGACAAAGGATTTACCAAAATGTCTGCTTATCTGCTCATTTGTGGAGATATATATCGGAGAACCACTTTCTCTTTGCTAGACTTCATCATGAAGAATGTAATTCTTGATATCAATTATACTTCGGTCTTCTAGAACACTAGTTTGCTTTGAAGGCTTCATATAGCTCCGATCAATGTAGTATATCATTATTGAATTCATCTTTTGTTCCCTGCTAGCTCATAACATCGTGGCAAGGCTCAAACTGGAACATATCCATGTGGCACTTCTTTGGTCATCATGAGATATTTGTCATGGATTGGAAATCCATCATTTTGAGCTTCTAAGTAACCATTCTGATAGAATATCCTTGTTATAGAAATTCTTCACCATGCTTTTGTTTTGCATTGGAGGTTTCTCCATGAAGTTGTATTCTTTCATCTACATACAATGATCTCTTTCTGGTATACCTCAAGGCCTTTGAGGTTTCTCTTCATACACTCTTTGTTCAATTGTTCTGGATAATAGTCTTTGAATTCATCTGATGTAAAATTCAACCCATGGACAAATGCAGATTATATGATGGTTCATGTAGAGGTATATCTAGTTTACTAGAACAAACAAACATCATAGTCTCCTCCCTCCATCTGGGAGAACGTCTAGTTCTGGATCTTGCAATGTTTTCATTCATAATTCTTTCATACACTATTCTTTATCACAACTTTCAGTTCCTCTTCTTGATTTCTTTTAGTGAGTTCATATCAGGCTGGTAATCTTGTGATTCTCGATACAATGATTGTTTTTTCTGGCTTCTCTTTATTTCTTGGAATCTTCATATTCTTCCTCATGTTTTTATTATAGCTCTTGGGTCCATGGAGTTTCTTGTAGATTCCATGCCCTAAATATTCCACTTCTTTCTTTCATCATAGGATCATGTATGTGGATGGAAAACCAGGGATACTTTAGGGATTCTCTTCGAAGAAGACTTCTTTTAAGGTCGAACTGAGCACATACTGCTTTTCATGGCTGCTACCATGGACATATACTTCATCGTCTTTGATCGATCGTAGGATTAGCTCCCTCCTAATCCTTGCTTCATGTATGAATGCATGCTCTTATTTTGGAAATATATAATTGTCTCCCTTCATCTAACAGATTCCACGCTTCTAGCTACATCCTTATTGCCTTCTACAAAGTGTCGTAAGTATTTCTCTAATTTTTTCTTGATTGCTGACTTATTTTTGTCTTTGCTTCTTCTAGGTTTCTTCAAGATTGATTCTGATTTTGGCTTATCTTGTAATAGCTTCCACATGATTTGTTTGATGTATTTCATCATTTCATGTGTATTATCTTGTATTTTAGTCATAATGATAGAAATCCTTATCTTGTTGTTCTTCCATAAGTATAGTTCTTATTTCTAAGATATATATATATATATATATACAATATATGTATAGAGACTATGCAAACAAGATATGTACAAGAACTAAGAAGAGTGTTGTTACCTTGTCTTTTAGAGGAAGAAGTTTGTTTCATCCTGCTTAGTCTTCTTTGAAGGTTCCTTTTCTTTGGAAACTGATGCTTCGGGTGTCTCCTTCATTTTCTTTATCTTGGGACAATGATTCTTGTAATGACCATATTTTTGACAGTTGATGCATTGTATTTCTGACATGTCTTTCTCTTGATTTGGATTCTTCCTTGAGCCAAACTTCCTCTTGTTCCTGAAATTCTTGAATCTTGTTGTGAAGGCTTGATCATCGTATTTCTTTTGCACTAATACTTGATTCTTCTTGCACACACCAAGTCCAAAGTTCTTCAAATGTAGGATACTCCTTCCTTGTGTTCATGCTTGCGGCAAATGCATCCCATGTCTTGGGAAGACCATTGAGTACTATGTTTACCAATTCCTTCTCTGAAATGATCTCTTCAATAGCTTGTATTTGATCTCTTAATTGAGATATCCTCACAAAGTATGATGCTATGTTGTCATCATCATTCATCTTCATGTCACAGAGCTCATTCTTCAGACTCATTACTTGTCCAATGTTTCTGACTGAGAAGAGGTTTTTTAGGGAATCACACATCTTCTTTGATGAGTCAAGATGGGATATGTAGGGTATCAAGTGGTATTTTATGGATTCCACTATGATACTCATGGAATTGATATCATTGTCTTTGAATTTCTTCATAACTGCAACGTCCTGTGGTTCTTACTCTTTTCCTTCTTCAAACTCTAGTTTCACGATCTTTCATTTCATGATATCTAACACTTTATTCTTGGAAACGATGATTTCAATACTTGTATTCAATGCTTTGAAGTTATAATCTCCATCTAACTTGTTTTCTGACTTCATAAAGTAAGTCATGGCTACTTTGTCTTGGTCAACCCTAGATTTGACCAGAAACTCAAACTTGACGTCTTGGCTTGCTAAGAGTACCAGGAGATGCACTAGGCTAGGGTACAATGGTTTATCTAGAAATTAGGTCAATCCCTTCAATTAAGGTGCCTCAACGAGAGGATTAGGGTTTATGAAATTGCAGTAGCTAGTAACCCTAGTGGCAGTGCTTTGGTGAATGCTCCTGCTAGAAACCCTAGTGGTAGTTCTTAAACGAGCTCAATATCCTTATGGGTATGCTTCATTCCAACGGTTATACTAAATGAAAGAGGTGTGGACCCATAACCTACTAGAATATGAATGTATTTTCTCATTTTACCATCGACAATATCACTATTGTCACCAAAATATAGGTCGAAGCCACCCTCCAAGCACCTTAACCTTGATAGATAATCATTCCGGAAGCAAAACCTAGGCTAGATAGCCAAAAAAAGGGAAGCACACCTTTCTCCAAGGATAACACACCAAACAAGAGCTAATTAGATATTCCAAACCATAACCAAGAGATAGTGCAAGCCAAAACCGAAATCTGCTAGATGCAGTGGCAACAATGAAAGCTCTCCTCCAAACTTGCACACAAACTGGGAAATTGAAGTGTGCACAAGTGTTTCTTCTGCAATTCTGAGAATTCCTTCTAGAATGAAGACTGGCCTCCTGTATTTATATTATTTATGGGTAACTGCCTGGGCCTAATTCTCATTCTAGGTATCTATTTACTCAATATATATTATTTCTCTTGGCTGAATTCTTCTCTTGTAGGCTAATAACCTAATACAAATTATCCTCTTGATTCAACTTGTCTTCTAGGATTATTAACCATATCATTAGGGTTTCATCTTTCTTCCCAAAATATTCTATTCTCGTCAGGTTTACACATGGAGGAAAATACCTATTGCAGCTACAATAATATCAACACCATCTAGTTTCTATTTTAACTGACCTTGGTTCTAATTTGATTTATATGGCCCCTTAGACTGTTGATAAGTGTAAAATTCAACCAGTTAGACATGTTAAGACATGGTTGGTACAACTAGCCACTGGAACCAAAGGAAAACTAGCAGAGGTCATACCAGCTTGCCAATTCATCATGGATGGATTGCCCACCCATGAGAGCCTTAACATACTTCCCCTAGGGTCTTATGACCTATTGGTTGGTATGGACTGGATAGATGCTTATAAAACTAAGTTGGACTATTACCATAAAACCTTGGAATGTGCAAATGAAGAAGGGAGAAAGATAACCCTCCAAGGGATTCAGAAGCATGTCTCAGTGAGACAAATATTGAATCTTCAAATGAAAAAGTATTGCAGAAAGGGATGTTCTCTATATGAAATATAGGTGTTGGAATATATTGGGGATGAAAAATAAAACCTAGAGGACCACCCCATATTAAAAGAGTATAGATACTTTTTTCCAAAAAAGGTATCAGGTTTACCTTCGAGAAGAGACATTGACCTCTCCAGAAAACTTGCACCAGGAGCAATGCCAGTGTATAGGACACCTTATAGGATGAGTACACTCGTTCTAGTTGAGATCAAGCTACAACTAAAGGAAATGATGGACAAATGATACATCCGACCCAGTGTGTCTCCATGGGGAGAACCAATCTTGTTTGTGAATAATAAAGATGGAACACTCCGACTGTGTAGAGATTATATACAACTCAATAAGACAACCATATTGAAGAAGTACCCCTTACCAAGAATCAGTGACTTGTTCGACCAATTACGAGGTGGTTCCACTTTCTCAAAGATTGACTTAAGGTGTAGATACCATCAAGTCTGAATCAAGGATGAATAAATCCAAAAAACAACCTTCAGGACCTAATATGGTCACTATGAATTTATGGTGGTGTCATTTGGGTTAACCAATTCCCCCACGACTTTTATGTGCTTGATAAATAATGTACTCAGCGAATTCCTAGATAGATTTGTATTTGTTTTCATTGATGATATCAATATCTAATCCAAGAATAGAGAGGATCATGAAGAACATCTTAGACTTGTACTTCAAGTACTAAGAGAGCGTCATCTCTATGCTAAGTTTAGCAAGTGTGAATTTTTCCAGAAGAAAGTACGTTACTCAGGCCATGTTATTTCTAAAGAAGGAGTGGCAGTAGACCCTGGCAATATTAGGTCTATAATGGAATGGCATACCCTAAAGGATGTATCTAACATTAGATCCTTTATGGGATTATCAGGATATTATAGAAGGTTTATAAAATGATTTTTCAATATTGGTTGTCCAATCATTGCGCTTCAAAAAAAGGGGGTTAAATTCACTTGGACATCAAAATCTGAAGAAAGTTTTAGGAACTGAAATACCTTTTGACCCATGCGCCCATGTTGAATATTGCAGACCCTGATAATGACTTTCTCATGTGCACATATGCATGTAAGGAAGGACTCGAAGGATTACTTATGCAAGAAGGGCATGTAATTTGCTATGAATCCAGAAAATTGAATGAGCATGAAATCAATTATGTTATCCATGATCTAGAGTTGGTTGCCATAGTGCACACTTTAAAATGTGGAGGAATTACCTCCTAGGTAGGAGATTTTTACTTATGACATAACATTGTGGGTTGAGGCACCTGTTTGATAAACCAAAACTCAATTCCAGACAAGCTAGGTGGATTTACCGCCTTAGTGAGTTTGATTTCGAAATCAAACACATCAAAGGAAAGGAATATAAGGTGGTTGATTCCCTTAGAAAAAGTGTGAAAATGATTCACTTGGAAGTGGTGAGCACCTGTGAAATAGATGGCAAGGAAATATTCAAGAATGCACAAGAAACAGATGCATTCTTCAATACCTTGACCTAATACCTAAGGCAAGAGCCTACAGGGCTAAAGTATGAAGGATATCCAATGTTTGATGAAGTCTTGTTGAATTACATAAACATATTGTATATCCCAAGTTGTGAGTACTTAAAGAGGTTCATAATGGAAGAAATGCACAAGAGACCATATATTGGTCACCCAGGATATCAGAAAATGATCACAACCACTAGGAAACAATTCTATTGGTTTGGATTGAAAAAGGACATAGTTGAATATCTAACTAAGTGTCTAGAATGCCAACAAGTTAAATAAGAACACTAACACCCAACAGGGTTGTTACATCCTCTACCAATTCCAGAATGAAAATGGGAAACCATCTCCATGGATTTCATCACCATATTACCAAAATCATAAAAGCAGAATGATTCCATCATGGTAGTGGTGGAAAAATTGAGCATGTTTTCTCACTTCGTTCCCGTCAAATCAAATCTCAAGGAAATAGATATTTCCAACATATTAATGAAGAATATATTCAAACTGCATGTCATGCCTAGGGATATTGTATCTGAAAGAGACACAAAATTCACTTCAATCTTTTGGAATTCCTTGATGGATGGTTTTGAGACTAAAGTGTTTCTTAGAACAACCTATCACCGTCAAAATGATGGACATACATAAAGAGTAAACCAAATATTAGAAGACATGTTAAGGATGCATGTAATGCATTAGCCTAAGAAGTGGGAAGACTACATGCCATTGGTAGAATTTTCCTACAACAATGGTTATCAAGAGTCACTGAAGATGAGCCCTTTTGAATCTCTATATGGTAGATAATGCAAGATTCCAATCAACTGGAGTAATCCAGTGGATAGAATTACAATAGGACCTGACATGCTAAGAGAAATGGAACAAGAAGTGATTTAGATAAAGAAAAATTTAAAACTTTCTCAGGATAGACGGAAGAGTTATTCTTACAGAAAGAGAACTCTGAGATATTTCAAGATAAGAGATCATGTCTATCTCAGAGTTAGGCCTAGGATGAGTTCCCTGAGAATGGGAGATTGTGCCAAGATGGAGCCTCAGTATTGTGGACCCTTTGAAGTCTTAGATAGAGTGGGACCTATAGCCTATAGGCCTTCACTTCCTATGACAGTAAAGGAACATGATGTTTTCCATGTTTCCATTATTTAAGAAGTATGTACATGATTCTAAACATATAATTGACTGGTCTGTGATCTAGGTGGAGCTGGAGGGAGAATTCCTTCTAGAGCCTTAATGCATACTAGACAGGAAGGAAACCCCACTTAGGAACCGGACCATTGCACAAGTCAAGGTGCAGTGCAAAAACTTTGGATCAAATGAGGTTATATGGGAAATGGAGGATGCCATGAGACATGCATATCCATTTTTGTTTACGTTTGTATATACAGAGCATGTTGATAGATAGAACATTGAGAATGATGTTCCTTTAAGGGGGAGGTAATTGTAACACCCTCTTTCCCCTAGTTTTTAAATCCAACTATATTAGCCAAGAGACTATGGAAAACTCATTATGTGTGATTTTTTTATTTGTTGTACCTTTGTATAAAAGGTCAATGAATGTAAATTTTTTTATTTACTAGAAAATGGATAAGTGTTGCATGACTGTTGGAAGGGGGGGTGTGCTAAGAGAGACCATGAATTCTATGAAAGAGAGGGTGAAGGGGACCATGAATGGTTGCATTAGCCTCCATCAAACTAGTACCTTAATGGATTTAATTGCTCAGGACTAGAACAAACCTCTAACCCATAAATGAATAACAGTTAGGCTAGTATGTGGGAAGACCTCCTCAAGAGTTAATGAGGGGATAGGGCAGAGAATCCACCTGTAAGGATTTTAGAATTGAGTATGGATAAGTAATTTGAGCCATGTGAAATATTGATGAGGAAGGAAAGAAAGGAAGGTGTGGTGGGCAGAGGAAAACCTATGAAGAGTGCAGAGATGAGAGACTAAGATCTCGGGTTCACGAAAGAACTAAGCGATGAGTGTGTTCTAGTCATAGGAAATGGATAGTGGGTTCATGATACAAGATGATAAATGAGGCTAGACTCCTTGCTTGGTATTGTGTAAATCATTGCCAAGATCCTCTGGGAGGAGGAGAGTAACCTCCGTCCCTACTGTCGCTAAGCCAACATATAGGATTGTATCGTAGAGCATCGTGGTGTAGCTCGGGGTGGCTAGTGGTAAATCCATTAGGAGTGACTAAGCCTATGGCTGGGTGGAAACGGGTGCCCCTTTCAACATTCACTTCACATTATCTAGTTCTGATAAGTGTTTTCATACTCTTTGCATTGAATTGGGAATAATGGATGCATGCATGTATTTGTACATCTATAAATGTTTTATGTATTAAAATGGTTAATTTACATGTATGTGTTTGTTTCGTTGAGAATCTTATGCTTCTAATTGATTTTCCATATGCTCGAGTTTAACCCTCGAAGGTGTTTTTCCAAGGGAATTACCTCTGTTGGCAAAGGGGCAGACCCAGGGTTCAGCTCTAATAATGCACCAACAAGTCCTAACTACTAGCCCTTTTGGAAACACCTCCAAAGTAGATGCAACCTCACCTAAAGTAGAAATAGGGGGTTGCAGCACACAAGTGTCTACAACCAGAGGGAATACAAAGTGGATCCAAGGAAACAACACACAACAACCTAGTTATTATTTGTCTCCTTTAATCCTACTGTGCAAGCTATAATTCAGATCTAACACATTGATGGAATAAAATAATAACATAAGGCAAAAGAACACAACATCAATCATACAGAACAACAAGATATACATGCTTCACCCTCTCCCTAGAACTACATCCACAGAACTATGTTTCTTGATATTATGGAAAAACATACAGTTCTATCTGCGCTCTTATCTTGCATATCTCTCTCTCTTTCTCTCCCTGCCCTATGCACCCAACAGCAGGGATGATATTTGCACCCAGCTGAAGATATTACAACACCAGAGTGCTCTCACACACAACACTTCCCTCAGTTACAACAATACCAAATATCAACCAACATCGAACCCACAACAACCCATCAAAGGTCCTCTAGACATATATTTATACATTACAATGGATCTCAAACAACTTTAGGTCGAAACCTAGGTGTCAAAACCATAAATACCAAAACCCTAGGTGTTTAAACCCCTAGGTCCACTTTGACCCATGTTTTTCGGGCTTCGCCAGCCTGTCTTTCCATCTTTCCCACGAAGCGCTCGAAACAATCCATTAGTGGATTTTTCCACTTGTTGAGTTGTCCACAATACGTCCTCCTTGGTGGTCTGTTCTCCTCGATATAATTGTCCAAAAACTTGTTTTCCATTGCTTCTCTCCTGATTTTCTGCTTCTTTGACCACTTCGACCTGATCTCAGTCAATGGTCCTTCCGCACAGTTCTCACTTCATCTTCTTTTTTCATTTTTCTTTTCTTTCTTCATTAGTCCATAACCAAGGGAAAACAAGCCCCCAAAACTGACCTCTGACTCATCCTGAGTCATTGTAGGTATGAACCTTCTGTTTCACTTTTAATTCAGACTACACAGAGCAGCCTGTGCTTTTTGCTCCATCCCTCCCCACTGTGTGCAGACTGTCTTTTGTGTGTTCGCTACCCTGTTTCAACTCCAAATGGTACCTAGACCCTTCTTTGTCTGAGTTTACTGAGATATGTGAGGTAGCTAGTCGTCATAGTACAATTTCAACTGACTCTCATTCACTAAACCTTCCTTCCATTCTCCATTCAAGGTATTCAACTGTGTAGCTCCTCCTTATATTTCTGTGATGTTCACCTTCCTAGGATCATTGTCTTCATCAACATTGATATTGTAACAACTCTACAATTTCTGAAGAGGTGCAGTCCATTCATCCTCATCCTGCTCCAGAGGGAGGTTAGGTGCCTCCCCAAATAATGTCTGTTAGACAACTTCTAAATCTTGATCTATTGTAGGGTACTAACTTTAAAATAAAAATGTAGCTACAATGTTCTGAGTCATACCATACCAATTTGTAATGGTGAGGCACAGTTATGCCTGAAGATACCAATTGATAGGGGTTGTGTCAAAAGTGTTAATGAATTTATGCATCCACTGATCTTGAGAAATTGTTAAGCCCTAATATTGGATCATTACCCCTTAATTGGGGCATATTAGATTAGTAATGTTATTTTATTTATGTCAGTTTTAGGCCATTAGTTGTAATTATACCTCCTAGTCTCCTATATATACCAAGGAGACATTTTCATTTTGAATCATCTTGTACTTGAACATTTAAGTGGGGAAAAAGGAGGTGTCCCCCTCGAAGAGGCTTATTATGTGAAATTATCTCTTTTTCAAGGCGTTGAGTACTTCTTCTGAGGATTTTCTATGCTATTTTGATATTTGGTTCTTAACATATGGTATCAGAGCTCAAGGTCTTGGGGTTTCGCTGCTACATCTGAGACACCTTGGAATTTTCACTATAAATGTTTTTCTACAATGTTTTAGAAGGAACGGATTGGAGGCTATTTAGTATATGGATCAAGGTACATTGGGTTAAAAATTCAACTCCTGAGGCCTTATACTTTCAGAGATACATCCTATACAATATAGGGTTCTGGAATCGTCCTGAGCTGAGTCATTGCAAAAATTGTGCTATAAAAAATTTCTGTAATGTTTCATACCTTGATCTCCATAGGATATTTACATAAATTAGTAAAGTATCTGTGGATAAAAGTTAAGCTTTTGGCTCATCTTAAATTTGTAGATACGCCCTGTGTAAGATAGGGTATCTGACTAGTCCTATTGACTAGTCTCAAGAAGGTTTTCCAGGTAAAACCATCATAACTTCTTCCTAGAGTATTCAAATTGCATGGGACTGGTTGAATTGGATCGTGGACAGTCTGTAGTATTTCTGGTGTGAGTTTCAGAATTTTATATCAATTATTTTGTGCGGGGCACACTATACAAGTGAAATCTCCTGGAAAGGCCAAAAATTGGCAAGTTGTGGGGAAGTTACCATAAATTCCACTTGGCACATCCAATTTTGATCAGACCTGTGGCATTGCAGAGAAGAAATATCAGAGAAATACATAAAAGAAAGTTTCATACCCAGAAGGGCCAAAACTTGGGATATATAATAGAAGAAATATTGTCCAGCAGAACCACCTCAAAATCAAGGTTCAAAAGTGATACTTGGCCAACATCCCACCCAAAAAGGGAACTTCTACACCCAATAAGCCTCTAGAAAATCCTACTTGGACTCTTGATGAAGGTGAAGAAATGCGTAGGGACATAAATGAACTACAAAATAAGATGGATTCAATGGAAGCTAAGTTGGATACTAAGTTGGATTCAATGGGAGCTAAGTTGGATACTAAGATAGATGGTTTAAAAGGGGAGATCATGGAAGTATTGAAAAATTTCGTAATAGAGAAGACACCTGAAAGTGAAAATGCATCCCATGAAATTCATGATGAGGACATAAGGAAGGTGAATCAAGAATGGAGAAACTCCAACTTTGGTTTGAAGACCAACCACGTTCCTAAGATTGATATGAGGAAGTTTTATGGCAAGGACCTAATCACATGGATACTTCAGATGGAGCAATTCTTTGATCTCCATAATGTGCCACATACACAAAAGGTACGAATCGCTTCTTTATATTTAAAACCTAATCAATTTGTATGGTATCGATGGATTTTTTCTCGCAAATCACTCGTCACTTGGACAATTTTCATGGAAGAAATGATAGCACACTATGAGGATACAAGGAGAAATACCTTCTTTAGCCAATTGATAAATCTCAAGCAA
>ML790342.1:239865-250084 GCA_009831015.1 Picea engelmannii | reverse complement strand
GTACTTGAACATTTAAGTGGGGTAAAAGGAGGTTGCCCCCTCGAAGAGGCTTATTATCTGATATTATCTCTTTTTCAAGGCGTTGAGTACTTTTCTTGAGGTTTTTCTATGCTATATTGATGTTTGGTTCTTAACAAGGATTCACCTCAGCTTGGCGATTTCCTCCTCTAGGGTACTCCACCAATCGAAATTTTCCCCGATGCTCTCTATCATCTCAGTTTTGGCCTCTGATTTCCTCCTTTTTCTCCTCTTCTTATTTGCATCTGGGTGGCAGGTGTTGTCTACGTGTTCATTTATGACAAGATCCCTCATAATGGGGTTTAATTTTACTCTCGAATCTATCTCAGTTTCAAGTTCGGTATGAAATTTAGTCGCTAACATCTGGAAGTCCCATATTTCATTCTTACTTATTGACCTGCCTAGTACCTTAGATAAGAACCCAGTCATGCCAGACACTGTTTGACGGGTATTATCCATGCCTTTTGAACTTCGCAGAGACCTTGATTTGGCCACCCTTTGAGTTTACAGAATTTAGGAGCATAGATCGAGCTTGTTTTTCTTACGCATAAGATGAGGATAAAATGATTCATATCTGAGATTTGATGGTTTGTGTAGTTTACTCATGAATTACTTTGACAGTCCCTTGGTGTGCCATGCTTCATCAATCCACTTCGAATGATGAGCCTCGAGTTAGTTATGTGATGACATCCTTTTGGTATGTCATCCGGGAATGTACCTAGACCGGTGATGTGAGGTGATCTGACCAACTGCCATCCTCCCCGAGAACTATCAACATGATGTTTTGAACCATGTGACATCAGGGCCATAGGAAAAGTGGTTTTGAAAAATCCTTTGTCTCCCCCGATGCGTGTGTAAGAGCACCACACGTTCCCCGTCGAAACCATAGTAGTTTTCCCCGGCCTTCCTTTGCGATGTTTAGTTCCGTGCTATTTTTTTGTTCGATGTAGGCTTCGACCATAGATATGAGATTCTTCAAGATAAATGACCCACTGAGATACTCCCTTCCTACTTCTGTTACATTCATTCATATTCCGTAGAATATAACCGAGTGTGCTAAACTATCGCACCTCTACTGTGGTATAGCGTCTTGCTAAACTTCAGAAGATTTTAGATCTTGATAAAAATTGTTTGGGTGATAACATTGGCTCCAACTGGGGATGTTATCCTCCCAGTGAGGTAGAAAATAACTTGTAGAACCAATTCCTGATCCATGGGGTTGTTCCCCAAAACATGTGTGTGTCCCGCTCCTACCAAGCTCTGTGCACTGCTTCCAATTGCATGGGGGCATCCGAGTGCATTGTTGAAAACTGACTGTATCTAGTGCTAGAAAACTCAAACTGGAAAATGCTTGACTGGAAAGCTTATTTTCACATCCCTACCTACCCTAAAACTGTTGGGATGACCACTCGCTCAAGTGATGCTAAAGTGCCAATACAACCAATCAAGCAATTGGCTTCCTGATTTTCCTTTGTTCACATTTTTCTCAAGCTGCTAGAAAAACGTAAAGGATGGCGGCTGAAAAAACAAATTGAATCCAAAATCCGAGCTTATGAATGAAGCAAATTCATCCTTCACTGAAGACTATAATAGGATGGCCATCGGATCTTGAAAATCATGAAAAATCATTTCTCCCTAATGAGTAAAAACCAAAAGGCAACTATCTTTCATCAGTGTTAGATGTTTTTGCTCTATTTCTTCTGTTCTGAGAACATCTTCTAATGAAATGGTGACGATAGGTTTGTCTTCTTGGCCATGCATATCAAAAAAAATATTCATATATTCTTGAACATCTTCAAATATGAGAGCTATATAATATGCACCATGGTTATCCTCTTGTTCATCAAACAACTCCGATGTCGTTTCATTAAATTTATGGAAATTTGTTTGAGGACAACCACTTTGAATTTCCAGTGAATAAATAGAAATAAGTTCTTGCTCATGCACTACTTCACAGTCTAGATCTCTCGTGGATGGATTTTCAAAACCCTGATTTTCAAATGACTTGAATAAAACCATTGCCTCTTCATTATCTTTCTGTGTTTTTGACGGACAAATGGCATACACTGCTTCATCTATGTCATTTGTTTCTTTATTGTTTGAAACTTCCATACATGCAATTTCAAAATATTCATCCATGTCTATGCTTCTTAAAAATTTAACCATGATTTCATTCTCAAGGGAAGAGAAAATACTCTCAAACACCTTTTCACGTTGAGAATCCATTCTAATTTTGAGATGGAGAAAATGACCTTGAACAATACTTTCTAGAGCAACATCTTCTTCCTTTTTAGGCTGATAGTTGAACATAGACTGCAAATCTGAGCTGACATGACCCTTTACGTGATTTTCCATAGAGTTATCATCACCACTCCATTCATTCTTGGAGGATCCATGTCCTAAGATACTACAAATATTTTTCTTCAATAATTCGAAAGAAGCAAAAAATAATTGTAGGGTTGTCCTACCCGTTTTGAAATTGTCTTCAATTTCATTGCCAACATATGGTTGTATTTCAGCGCAAGCAATAGGGTATTCAAGCACATGAAAAGAATGTTGTGACATCTTGTCATTCTGCTCCATTGATCTAGCGCATCTTTTCATAAGCACAATTTCTTTTTCTTCGATGATGATTTTGGGATTTTCTTTCAGCAATTTGAAAGAAGAAAAACATAGAGGTAAGGAATTCCCTTCATTTGATTCAATACTTTCTTCTTTGTAATTGTGATATGTAGCCTGTTTTCTTCCATTATACTACTGAAAAGGAAAATTTTCTGATAGAGAACATGTGGTTGATTGTTCCAGGGGGTCAACATCGTAATCATCATGGTCATCATATATAGGCAAATCATTAACATATGCCATGTCATCTAACAAGAACAAACTTAGAGCATCAACATGCTCTTCAACAAGATAGTTTTCACACTCATATTCTTGACTATCTACAAATGAATACATAAAATGATCATCCCTCTGCTCATCATGGGATGGATCGACACCTCCTCTTTCAACAAGTGGGATGTAATTTTTTTGCAAAATAATTAGCATTGGAAACTTCAAGAGGACCTATGATATTGTCAATTCTATGCTCAAGATTCCAATCAACTATTTTCTATTCATATTCATTTTCATGTCCTTGAACATTCAACCCCTCATTTTGGGTTTGTTTACATGGTTGGATGGTGTGTTGACTGTCCTGGGCATCACTAAACATTTGTTGTAAGGACCCAGTTCTTCTTTCCATCAGGAGTAAAGAAAAATCTGGATGAAGAGCAGTTGCATAATGGAGCATGGCAACAGCTTCAGAGGGTTGAATTTCTTTGGACAAATTAGAATAGATGCTAGAAACAATTCTACTGAATACAGAAATAGATTCATTGATGCATCTTTTCAAGGCGTAAAACTCAGTGAGTTGCAGATCTAAGGATTTCTCCTTGCCCCAAAATAAAAAAAAAACCTTCTTCAATTCCACCCATGAGTTGATGGTTTCTGGGTGTAAGTGTTTGAACCAGTGTTTGGTGTCTCCTTACAAGGATTGAGAGAAAACTCTCATACACACATCATCGTGGTCAATCTCGAATAAATAAATAAAATTCTCAAACCCTTGAATGTGCTTTTCAGCAGATATGATACCTGATTCTCCGTCGAACACAGGTAGGAACTCATAGTAATTTGGAGGGGAATCATGAAGGGTTTGGGGTAGCTTTAAGGGTATATATCTATGTCAGGCCTTAAGGGGTGTTGGGCCAAGAATAGTGGGAGAGACATTAGTCTGAGCCTCACAGGATTCATCAACTTGGTCATTGTCATTGCGTGGCCTAGGTGATACCTTTTTATCAGAACCAACGGCAAGGTGAGGGTATGCGTGTGCAGCGTATAGAGGAGGAAATATAATTTTAATTCTTTCATGATCATTATTAAGATACAATAGGTAAAATAAAGTTCGTTTGGAATTTTCAAGGAAGGATCATAGGTAACTTAAAATGAAATGTAAAATGATTTGTAGGAGGTCCCATTTTGAGTACCTGTTTTCCCTCATGATGCCCTTCCTTGCCCCTGTCAAGGGGTTTTATCTTTCAGTGAAGTTTCTGTCTCGCACTTGAAATATTGAGAGCAGGTTCACCTCTTGGAAATTTAGGATTCTTTTATCAGTGGAGTCTCCTTTGAACCGAAGTGGAGTCGTCAGAGTAAGAATACAGCCAATGTGTGCCTAAGTGTCTGCCGCACTCAGACCCTAGATAACGGCGCCAGAATGTTATCACTCTATAAATTCTGTCCAATTGAATAGATA
This sequence comes from Picea engelmannii, assembly GCA_009831015.1. Taxonomy (NCBI): domain Eukaryota; kingdom Viridiplantae; phylum Streptophyta; class Pinopsida; order Pinales; family Pinaceae; genus Picea; species Picea engelmannii. The sequence goes on along the minus strand of ML790342.1, from coordinate 245,775 downwards.
GATGACAAAGGTAATTGTTTCAACTAGCTTTAGAGATGAGGCACTAGCCTACTCAACTCACATAGGGCTCTCTCGTGTCACTTGATACATTTATGGAAATCGGTTGCTAGAATTGGTTTGTTTTGGGTTTTTAATAAAGTTGTTGAAGATCTGAAGATGACATTTGGGCTACGGGGTCAAGAATGTAGGATGAATTTCCAAATCATGAAAACAATCAAGAGGAAAAGGATAAATGAGGAAGTGACTTCTGAGTTTATGCTTGAAAATTTTAGATGGTATCAGAAGAAAAGAAACACACAACTATTATCAGAGCATTATAGTAATGAATTCTGAAATGGTTTAGAAGAGATGAACATAGTCTAAATCACCAAGCCGAGTGCATTGAATAATGAATTATGGAATTTTAGTTTCTGAATTTAGACAGAAGAAAGAAAAATGAAAATACAAAATAATAGGAATCACACACTATGAGATAAAACAAGACTCATAACACCACCAATTATAATCTTTTCATAAAAAGTCCCAAAATCTGCCTCTACACCCATGTATTCATTCCAACCCTAGATATTTATAAAGTTTTCTTGCACAAAGGGTCGACTCCTCTTTTCTCCATGCTTATATACTTGTGAGGCCAAGCATATATAGAGGAATTTCATATGGAATTTAAAACGTTCTGAATTCCTCATAATTCTAAAAACAGATACAAGTTACAAAAAGGAAGAATAGTTGTATTATTTAAAGGGACCATTAGTAATCAGTCTGTCATATCAGGAATCTCTTCTCGTAAGCCAACATATGTCCAAAACTATCTGAAATACACCAAAATTTTACCTAAGGATTCACCTCAGCTTGGCGATTTCCTCCTCTAGGGTACTCCACAAATCAAATTTTTCTCCGACGCTCTCTATCATCTCGGTTTTGGCCTCTGATTTCCTCCTTTTTCTCCTCTTCTTCTTTGTGGCTAGGTGGAAGGTTTTTTCTACATGTTCATTTATGACAAGATCCCTCATAACGGGGTTTAATTTTACTCCCGACTCTGTCTCAGTTTCACGTTCGATATGAAATTTAGTCGCCAACATCTGCAAGACCCATCTTTCATTCTTACATATTGACCTACCTGGTACCTTAGCTGAGACCCCAATCATGCCAAACACCATTTTACGGTTATTATCCATGCCTTCCGGATTTCACAGAGACCTTGATTTGGCCACCCTTTGAGTTTACAGAATTCAAGAGCATTGTAGAGACCATACCTAATTAAATAAAAAAATTCGTACATCTAAACATATAATTCCTTTCTCATACATAAATAATTCATTCACATCATAAGTATAAATATTATGCATAAATTAAAATCTATCTATAGCATGAAAATAACTCAACAATTCACAATAAAATACCTGCTTCTTATGCTAATTCCCGTCGATATGGTTGTCCCTTCCCTGCTGCCTTGCTTCTCCCTTTCCTAGCTTGATGCATTGACCAACTCTACCCAAAACGACTAACCTCCCAACCAGCTAGGAGAAGCCTATCCGGCTCCCTAGCTCCAGGAAACCGAAAGGAATCCTGGCCCCTGTGCCCAAAACCCCTAGTAACCCGGTGCCCCCTGCAATGATACTCAAAGACTGCAGAACTCCACCACAGAACCAGAAAATACAAGAAAAGAAACCATAACTCTCGTCTCCTCCCCAAAATGCTTCCCTGCCCAAAAATGATGATCCTCCCCCCGTAAGGCTCCTCCCATCATATCCCCCTTTCATCGACTCTCTTCCCCCTCATTAATTTCCTTATCCCTCCTTTATTACCCTATACCTTTATTTATTATCCTATCCCCTCCATTTAATGTTTCTTATCCCCTTATTTAATGTCTTATCCTGTCCATTTAATGTTTCTTATCCCCTTATTTAATGTCTTATCCCCTCCTGCATACAGAAAACAATTAATTAAATAAATTAAAATTATTAAGCCCCTTAATTTATTACCTATGTCATTGAATGTGATATGTAATTAATTAATTAATTAATCAAAAGTTATAAACAATTAATTAATAAATAATTTAATTAATATTATTAATGCTAATCATTGTTTGATTAAAACTATATTAGGACAATTAATTATCTAATTATTTTTTACTTAATAATCCCTAAGCATATATTCAACTAGGGTTGTTACATACACCCACCCTTCATGAAACTTCATCCCGAAGTTAAAGTATCTCGTGGTACAAAGGAAAAGAAACATGGTTCACACATTCATAACAAATAATCGAAACTATTAGTAAGTAAGCCAAGAAAACTCATACATACTAGTGTACATGTACAAGAAATGCATGTGTAGCTAGTACATACAAGTGTCATGCATGTACTAATAATCAATAACTATCAACCCTTAGTAAATTAGGTATGCATCCAATCCAATCAACAAGACTAGTCTTTTATAAAAGACAACAAACCAATCAATTGTTTGAGAAATCCTTTAATTACAATTATTCGGTTCAACAATTTTATTTAGACAACTGTGGTTTAGTTACATAATTATGAATATTCATATATACACATTTTCTTTTTAGAAGGGAAAACATTAAATTCCACCATAAGACAAATCTCCATACTTTCTCAACTATTTCTACTCATCCTTCCTCCCTAACTTACTTCCATCTCCATTCCTATCTTTCCTCTGCTAGACTATATTTGAAAGTCAACTATATTGACCTAACTCCAAATAGAACCCGTAAGTGGAAGTGTCACTATCTCGACCAAGACTCCCTAGCAGGCAACTGAAAGTCATCATCACACGTCTTGGGGAGCGTGAGCTAACACCCTCCTCCCATTAATTCAGGTTTCGGAGGATACACGGTGGGAAATGCCTCCACCCCTCCTAATCATAACTAGGGTCCACACATGGAATATACAATGGCACCGTGTTGCTAGGGGTTTTGTCATTGTTTATTCGGTTTTGGGCAGTCTCATCACCTGAAATCCTGCATTGGTCCACATATCATAGCAATGCATACAACCAATATAATTTCACATACAAATATTCATACCATAATGTTTCTCGGCTAGTGGTCATGACATCCACTTTCATCATCATTATCCCTTGGCTATTTCATATCTCATAACTTGCAGATTGGTCTGAAACACAAACTCATATATTTCTATGCATTATCATCATGTAATTGGATACAATCATCATTTCAATTCAGTATGCTTGTACCAAAAACTTAGCATCAAGGTTTTCAAGTTAGAAATAGATCTCGTAAGATCCCATAATTCAATTTCGACACCCATTCATAAAATTATCATTTACCAAATAGATTGCATCATATCCAACACCATTCTACTAGCATTTAAACCTTCATAGGATTCACATTCACACAATATGTCACATCATATCCATCATCATCAATAAGACTTCAACATTCATAAATTTACATTCACATAGTAGATCACATTATATCCATCATCATCAATAACATCTAAACATTCATAAAATTTACATTATCACAATATATTGCACCATATCCATCATTATTCAAATACATATAACATTCATAAAGGTTCATACGTCTTAAAAGTTTAAGTGTATCATTTAATAGTTTCACTGTGAGTAGAAAATAAAAGTGTAGGCCTCGGGTAATCCTGGTTGTCTAAGTCAAAAGTGGTGTTACATACACCCAACCTTCAAGAAACATATTCTCGAGGTGGTAAAAAAAGTGAGGGATAGTCTCGTCGTAATGTCTCAGCGTCTTCCCAAGTAGCAGATCATGGACTATACTTGTCCCATTGGACCTTAACTTGGTCTACTAAACGGTTCCTGAGTTGTCGAACTCTACGGTCCAATATGCGTAATGGTTCTACCATGAGAGTTCCCACGTCTTATACCTGCAATTCCTTCCAATTTAGTTTATGTGATTCATCAACAACATAATGACGTAAAACAGATACATGAAAAACATTATGAGTTCTATGCAAGTGGGGTGGCAGTACGAGACAATAGGCAACGGGTACAATTTTCTCTTGGATTTTGAACGGTTCTATAAACCGAGGTGACAACTTTGTCCCCTTCCTGAACCATATGGTACTCTTATTAGGCCTAATATGAATAAAAACCTAGTTTCCCACTTCATAACTTTGGTCGGTCCTATGTGCATTTGCATAACTTTTCTGCCTATCCTGTGCTTCCTTTAGTCTCTGCCTAATCTGAATCACCTGTTCTTCCATCTCTTGAATCAATTCTATCCCAACTGTTACTCGATTTTCTAGTCTATCCCAACTCAATGGCATTCTGCATGGCCTTCCATACAAATCTTTGTAGGATGGCATTCCGATGGAGCTATGAAAACTGTTATTGTAGGAAAACTCTACAAAAGGTAGGTACTTCTTCCACTGGGTTTAATTATCCATGACATACATCATGAGCATGTCTTCCATGACTTTATTTACTCTCTCAGTTTTCCCATATGTTTTAGGATGATAAGTTGTGCTTGAGTTCAACCGAGTCCCCAATGCTGACTACAAACTTGTCCAAAACCTAGAAGTGAATCTAGAGTCCCTATCTGAAATGATCTTCTGAGGTATCCCATGCAAATGGATAACCTCATTTACAAACACATGTGCCACATCAGTGACATCATAAGTGTCTCTAACGGGAATAAAATGAGCACTCTTGGTTAACTTATAAACTATCACAAGAATGGCATTATGTCTATGAGATGTGAGTGGAAACCCCACAACAAAATCCATAGAAACGACTTCCCATTTGGACATAGGAACATCATGTGGTTGTAGGAGGCCTTGTTGGTTGTGGAGCCTGATTATCTTCCTGATGCAGAGGTCCTTCCTTTCATACATGTATATACCCCATGAAGTATTTACACCCCATAAGCATGTACACTCTTCCATGCGGGGGAGTGCAGAGGGGGGGTACCCCCTCTGTGGGGTCCGCGGGGCCTATCCCCTTGGCTGGGGGGTCTGGGGGCAAGAGGGCCCCCAAACCAAAAATTGCCTTGTAAAAGTATATTGTAATTTCATTGTAAATCTGGACCGTTCATTATAAGGTTGCAGATCTAACGGTAGAGATTATGTTAGGGTTTTTTTCCCTATAAGGCAACCCTCTTTTATCAGGGAAATGTATTGCGGCTATGGATGATGGTGAATATTGTATTCTGAGAGAGGAGACTGTGAGAGAAAGAAGAGGAAGTTACAACGGGTTTTGCTGTAGGTTGTATCCCTTCAGTTTGCTGGATAATAATAAAGGAAGGACCTGGTAATTTCTCTGGTGGATGTAGCCCACACTGGGTGAACCACGTAAATCTGTGTCTCTCTTTTAATGTGTGTCTTCTGTGTTTTATTTCTGCATTTGTTTTATTTTATTGCTTTGCGGTCCTGTTTTTCTAACAACTGGTATTAGAGCGTAAGGTAACTCGCAGGAAAAGAGGGTTCCTGGTTTGAGTGGGAGCAATGTCAGAACATGGAAAGTTTAGGTTTGAGAAATTTAACGGCCAAAACTACCAGTTATGGAAGATGTAGATGGAAGACTATTTATATCATAAGGATCTATTCCTACAATTGAGTGGAGTAGCAAAGAAGCTGGCGGCCATGAAGGACGAAGAATGGGAGATTCTTGACATAAAGCCTCTAGGAACGATACGGCTGAGCCTGGCAGTGACGGTGGATTTCAATATTTCGAAAGAAAAGACAACGAAAGGTTTGATGGATGCGTTGGCCAAATTGTATGAAAAACCCTCGGCGTCAAATAAGGTATTTCTAGTGAAGAGATTATTTAATATGAAGATGTCAGAAGGTGGGTCTATTGCAGATCATTTAAATGAATTTAATAAGGTTACTAATCAACTAAGTTCTATAAAAGTGGACTTTGATGATGAGGTTAGGGCTCTTCTAATCTTGT